>PVIU01004648.1:0-123942 GCA_004026605.1 Ondatra zibethicus
AAAAAAAATTTATTTCTTTAATTATGTTCTTGAATGGAAAAAATAAAACAAAACAATGTATGAAAAAAAAATAAAATTGGATTCTAAGCTAAAAAAAAATTAAAGCTATTGAACTTTAATAAGTCACTGTTAGATTTGAGACTGGGTTTCATTTCTGGTTTGTTTGTATCATTGCTTTGAATACATTTTAAGGACTTTGAGTTCAGCTTTTTCCAAGCATAAAAGAATGAGAGAGCAAAACCATTTATAAGTACTCACCATGTTCATAGTTCTACAGTTCTTTGACAAAAATATGCTTCAACAGTAAGCTTGTGCTTTTATTTATTTTCTAATACCATATATTCTGAAGTAGATCTTTATATTTCCTATGTTGAAGAATATAAACAAACTTAAGTTACTATCCTAAAAGAATATTTTTTTATCTGAACATCTATTATTTTATATAATAAATGTATTAAATACATTCGAAATAAAATTCATTTTGAAATTAGGCACCACAGTTATTTTTGAGAAAATAAAGTAAAAGAAAGAAATTCAAAAAGAAGAAAGCAAAAGAAGTAGAAACAGAGACAAATATTTAATATAAAATATTTCTTGCTCGTAGGAAACAAGACCCAGGTTTAAATCACAGTACCTTAACAAATTATATACATGCCCAATAGCCAGTAAATTGCTTATCTTTTAAAAAATATTTTATTATTTATTTTTATATATGTGTAGGTGTGTGTGTGAAAGAGTGAGTGTGTGTGTGTGTGTGTGTGTGCATGTATATGCCATCTCTCCAGCTACTAAATTTCCAATCTCTTGAGCCTCTTTTGTTTCCTAATCTTTACAAGAACATAACTAAAATCACAGCTGGAATCTTTCTCAAACTGACCTAGAGTTAAGTTTTGCTAGAAACCTTAGGCATACCTGAGAAAACCAGCAGTACCTTGCTAATCTTGGAGTAAGTATGGAAAATGCTCCATAGGTTTATAGCATGTCTTTGGTACTGGTGACCAATTATGGAGCAGCATCTCCAGAGAACTCGTGAAGCAAAGAAGAATGACAGAGAGCTTGTTTCTCCATCTGTAGGATTCTCACCTGCAAGTGAAACAAATCCCCCGGGGAACTGTGAGAGAGTGGAGCAAACTGTACCTTCCTCCAGAATGAAGATAGCTGCTCCCACATGTGTCTTTTGCCATTAAAACTATTTTATAACTTAATTTTCCACCACTCTGTTTTAAAAAATTTTTCTAGACTTTAAAAGAAAAAAAATACATCAAATTTGGGGGTTCCTTTTAATACCTTTTCCTTATTTGTGGCAAATAATCTCTGTTTATGGAAGGTATGACAGGGTATCGTCAGTAGTGCAGTGTGAACTGGATCAGCTCGGATAGTCAGTCTGGAAATGACTGTGGAAGACAAATCAGATGGGGAATTTAATGAAGCATCACTTTTGGAAATCATCTTTGCATTCTGTTAGGTTTAACTTTATAGACATGTCTTTATATCTTCAAAGCCATCCTATCCATGAGCCTCTTAAAGATAATTTGCTTGGAGTCCCTAATTTGCCTGCTATGTTCTCCTGGAACCTCTCACATAATACTCCATGAGGAACCATATCAACTTTAAAGAACTGTTCAAAACTGGGCTGGGGTATAGTTGGTAAAGTGTTTTTCTTCTATGCAGGAAGTCCTGAATTTGATGCTCAGTGCCTGAAAGCTGGGCATGGTGCTGCACAACTTCAGAGCTGATTCTTGCTGCATCCTAGCATGTAGAAAATGAAGATATTGGGGGCACAAGTTAAATGTTATGCTCCACAGATGGCCAAAATAAAGTTAATGTACAAATAAAATTATTTCTGGCATTAAGCTACCATCAAGAATAAAAGTCAGTATAACATAAAATATGATCAAATTACAGCCTGATTCTAATCTTTGAAGTTTTTAAGCCAGGAAAAAATTTTAAAGTTCCCAATAATAATTACCTTCCTTTGGCAAGGAGTGGGGAGCCTAGACGTGGAAATCATCCAGCAGTGCCCTGTGACTGATACAAGTACTAGTTTTACAGCATGCACATAAGAGCTGAGCAAACTGTGCACATCTTTTTAACTGCTTATGTATGTGCAAGAATGCGTGTTCAAAACCACTGCTCCCTCATCACAGGTGTCCTGAGTTCCTGGCTTTGTGCTAAACCGTGTGCCCTGTATAAGACATGCATATGACATACATTCTCTTCAGAGGAACAAGCCTTGAAAACCCTTCACTAGAGTGGATTACAAGTTTGTCTGTGCTTAACAGCTAACACGATAAGACACACAAATGATGAATAGCCCCAGGGCGTGCACCTCAGGAGACCTGATGTCCTCTGGCAGGTGATTTAGACACTAAAGGAAAGTGGTAAAATTAACCAAAATGCCTATGTAAGAACACCACAAGAAGTGTCAGGAGCAGGTGAATAGAGAAGTTAGCAATTCACACAGAAACATAAAACTAATAAATGGGGAAAGGAAAGGAGGGGGCATGTGATGTTCTCGGGTAACAGCTTTCTTGGCATCTGACTCCCTAAGCTGAATGTGAGTAGGAGCTCTGTGAAAATCAGCAAGGTCTGGTTGCTGACGATGGTGGGGTAAGGGGGACAGTGTGGTTAAGCAGGCATAGGCTGTAAGATGTGAACTGGGGCAGGCAGGGAAGTAGATGCCCTTGCAGCCCTGCATCTGCTGGATGTACCACAGGCCAGCACCATGGTGTAGTTGGCATTTGAAAATGTCTACTCCGTCTTCTGTAGGGATAATGAACTGTGGGATGAAGAGAGCAGAAACTGAAAGACCATGAGGTTGCTGCTTCTGTCCCAGTGAGGGGTGACATAGCAAAGAGGTGACAGGATGCACTGAGGGGTCATATGTAGGGGTGACAGACATAGAAGAACCAAATGTCTGGAGGCTTCAGCATGCCAGGGGATGGAACTCCCACTTACTGCGAACATTTGGAAAGGTCAAGATCAATTGAACTTGTACGTGTTCAGCGCTTGACACAAAGTGTGGAAAATGTTTAATATTAACTTGTATAACCCAAGGAAATGGCACAGCTCTTAAAGCTTAAAATAAATTCTTCTGTGCTGTAAAGCCATGCCACACAAAGTCCATAATACATCACTGACCATGAAGAGCGCATGTGGCGGTCTTCCTTATGACAAGATGGATTCAGTGGTAGAGTTCGCACATTATAACAAAACGTCCTGAGTGTTCAAAAAACATGAGAGCATCTTGGGAGCTTAAGCTCCGGACAGCACAAAGGAGAGGAAAGGAGAATTTAATCATTAATAACATTAGAATTGATTATATAAGACAATAATAAAATAAGAGTTATGAATTATTATTATTTTTAAATTATCTATTGTGAATTCCTATACCAGGGTCAGGCCACACTTGTGGTCTAATGCCAGGTGTGCCAATATTAAAGGATAATATGTGGACAAGTATAGGTTGCTCAAAATACTACATGGATGATGGATGGCACACACATACACACACACACACACATTAGGTATATTATATACTTAGTATATGTAGTATATGTCTATATGTAACACAAAGTTATCTCTGTGTAGAGATACTGATATCTATGCAGATTTACATAATACATGTATTGTGGAACGAGCAATCAGAAAGCATCCATCTTGCTTTTGTTAGGGTTTCTATTACTGTGAAGAGACTCCTTGACCACAGAAACTCTTAAGAAGAAAAAGATTTAATTGGGTGGTTTACAGTTTTAAGGGTTTAGTCCATTAACTGGGTGGTCTACAGTTTTAAGGGTTTAGTCCAGTATCATCATAGCAGGACATGAAGGCAGATACAGTACTGGGGAAATAGCTGAGAGTGGAGAAGGAACTACATCTTGATCATATGAGAAATAGGAAATGGTTTCTTTCACTAGAGTAGCTTGAGCACAGGAGATCTCAAAGCCCACCCCCACAGTGACACACTTCCTCCAGCAAGGCCACACCTACTCCAACAGGCCACACTTCCTAAGAGTGCCACTCCCTTTGGGGGTCATTTTCTTTTAAACCACCATCTCACTCTTTGGTCCCCAAAGGTTTGTAGCCATATCATAATGCAAAAATTCATGCAGTACAACTTCAAAAGTCCTCACAGTCTATAATAGTCTCAAACTTATTTAAAAGGCTAAAGTTCAAAGTCTCTTCGGCAACTCATGCAATCTCTTAACTGTAATCCCCGTAAAATAAAAGTCAAAAAGCAGATCACATACTTCCAACATATAATGACATGGACATAAATCACTGTTCTAAACGTAGAGAAAGAGCACAGTGAGCAAACACAGGACCAAAGCAAGAACAGAAACCAGCTGGGAAAGCTCCAAACTGCATCTCCATGTCTGATGTCAAGATGCTCTTTAGATCTCCAACTCCTTTCAGTTTTGTTCATTAAAACACACATCTTTCTCTTGGACTGGTTTCACTCGCTGTAAGCAGCTTTCCTCAGCTTATCCTATGACCCTTGGCATCTCCAACATTTTGCAGTCTCCAAGGCAATCGAGGCTTCAACTTCACAGCTTCACACAATGGCTCTCTAAGCCTGCATTCAGGGATTCCTCTGACACATGCCTGGCCTCAGTGACTTTTCTTACTTTCTGAGGAAAATTCCATAACCCATTTCTTCTATGAAGCCACACAAGTGAAGCTGCCGAGTTCTGCTGCTTGTTGGAGCTCATTCAATTACATCTTCACCAGCTTCCTATTTTCAGCTGTTACCTTCACTGCCTAAACTTGGCTTCCCCTGAATTTGCTCAGTAGGCCTCAAACTCAGAGATCTGCCAGCCTCTTTCTTCCAAGTGCTGGGATTAAAGTCATGCACCACCACACCTGGCTGTAAGCTTTTTTTAAATTCCTTTTACAAGGTGGGAACTAAGCTGGGTGGGATCTTGCCCTGAGTTCACCACTCCCTTTGCTCATTTCTTACTCTGTTTATCTCCTGAACACAGAGCTTAGTTACATTCTGCTTCCTGGTGCTCTTTTTCTCCTTGGCTTGCTCCTTTTCTTTATAAATCTTTATAAGCATGAACACTAGCAACCACACAACAGAGTCTACACTTAGGCTGTTTTAAGATATCCTTGCCAAAGGAATTAATCCAAATCTCTTTAGCCTCAGGCATATTCTTCAGACAGGAGCAAAAAGAAGCTACTTTCTTCACCAAAATATCACAAGAAAGTTCTCTGGGCAACATACTAAAATTCTTCCCCTCTGGAACCTCTTGAACCAACCTCCCCACAGTTCAGATCATCCTCAGCACCACTGTATTTCATGCTTCCTACTAGTATGCACATTAAGCAGCGCTTAAAGCATCTACTGCTTTCCTAACACAAAGTACCAAAGTCCAAATTCCTCCAAACAAAAACATGGTCAGGCCTATCACAGCAATACCAGCAATCCCCTAGTCTCTGATATCTACTTCTGTTTTAGGTAGGGTTTTATTGCTGTGAAGAGACACCATGACCATGGCAACTAATTTTCTTTCCTTTTCTTTCTTTCTTTTTTTTTTTTTTTTTGTTTGTTTGTTTTGCGAGACAGAGTTTCTCTGTAGCTTTGGAGTCTGTCCTGGAACTAGCACTTGTAGACCAGGCTTGCCTCACAGAGATCTGCCTGCCTCTGCCTCCCAAGTGCTAGGATTAAAGGCGTACACCACCAATGCCCAGTGGCAACTCTTTAAGTGGGTGGTTTACTTCTTAGATTGTATAACGTGATACTGACAGCTAATATATTCTAAGACCCACCATATTTAAAATTATAATAACATTGTCTACCAATAATACCATACAAACAACAAATTTTCTGTGTCAAATGAATGGAGGTTGAAGTTTTACACAGACATTAAATTCCTGCAAGTACACATGGTCTTTAGATCTGTGCTATACTTTAAAGCATTTTAGACTCCCTCTATCAACATTATTCTTTCGACTAAATGTTTTCTTTACTGAAAGCATATAGCATTTCATATACTTGAATGTGAACACTTAAAAGCAAACATGTTTTCAAAAATTAATAATTTTACTTTTTCCAGAAAAAAAATCATATTTGTCATCTTACTTATTGCCTTCACATCCCAAAGCACTAACCAATCAGAATTTAGATATATATTTGACATTATCTATTCTTGATTACAATTGATGTTTTCTATGTTCTGTATTGATATTATTTAAATCACTTATTTATAAAATTACATTGTTACTTGTAATGAGATAAGCAATACATTGATAATCTACAAGTGTGTGGAGGGCAGTTTATATTTGATTTTAGAATTTGTTTTTAGAGGATTTGTTCTCACAATTATATTTTCTCTCAGTAAACTTAAACCTCATTTGCATTTATTTAATAGGGAGGCAGGAGATGATGAAGAGAATTCTGAACACAGAGGGAACAGACTCTAAAATTATAAACAATATTTCATCACAGGAAACAACAATTTTAGATTCACTGGTCATTGACAGTTGACTGAACAAACCCATGCTTCTTTTCTCTCCATTTCTCCATTTTCTGCAGATTCCTGTAGCAAAAGCACAACTTGGAAATGAATTCAATAAAAACTAAAGACAAATGAATTATATTAATATGAATATAGTTGACAATTTTGATAGGAAACTTGGTGGTAGACCCTCTATCAATAACCTAATATGAGTCCATTGTGTTTTATCCTCTATCTTATGTATGAACATATTTGTGACTATGTGTAAGTATATAGATGAGGTGGGGGACACAGAATTGCGGGGAAAGAGTTGAAGTCAAAGAATGAATTTTAAAACTAAAGGAAAATTATAATTTTCAGCATCACAATAAAGATTTCTAAGGGTGACAGATAATAAATACTCAAGTAATGTTTCAAAAATGGAAACAAATCTGAGATTTGAACTCAAAGAATGTAGCAGAAAACTCATTATTCATATTTGATTGAAAGTAGGATATGCATTAGCTGTCAGCTAGCTGAGTTCATTTATTAACTATTAATGATTTCATATGCATTTTAATCAAGAAGAAAATACATAACTGTTGCATAGTTCTCTTTTTCTCCAGACACTGAGCATCATTTAATTAATCAGTGCTTATGGACTTACTTACCACGTTTGCTTTTTCATCCTGATGTTGCATTTGAGTAAACATATATTTAATTTACCATTTCATCTATTTTTAATCTAGGCATATGCAGATCATTAGGTTTTTCTATAATGGCGGATTTGTCTAAATTCTTAACTCACAGATAAGAGTTTCACTTCCTTTTCTTCGAAAATAATGTTGCTGATAAATAAGAGACAAAAATAATCTATATAATTTTTTGTGACCTAGTTGAGAGATCCCATTTCTTTTAGTAATTGCATTTTGCACTGCATACTGTGTGGGTTTCCAATTACCTTTCCACACAAGCTTGACTTCCAAACTGTATTAAGAGTACATAAGTAGTTAATCATGTTCTAAAAGTTCTTTATACTCTTTAATAAAATGTATGCAACAGTTAAAGAGCATTATTGAAATAAAAAACTGGTAAAGCTTATAAATTTATAGTCTTTGATAAATATCTTTAATTATATGAAAGATTGTTCTTCAGAAAACCTAAGTAGAAACAGAGGCATGGAATTATAAAAGTTAAAATTAATTTGAATATTAAAGACATGGCATGAAAATCTTTGAAATCTCTGACAATCTCTGATGGAAGCTTTTAAAAACTAACCTTGTATGAAATAGTTATCAGTTTTTTAAAAGAACATGCAAGTAAAATTTCAGAGAAAAAGTTCTGTATTTCTGCATGTGCAGTTGCACATCTGTCCATCTTTAGTCTACATTTTCAAAGAAAGCTGAGAACTTATCACATCACCAGGTCATCTGTGTCTCCCCAGCATAAGATTCAAATTTCTCATGAGTGTCACTTTTCTCTCTTCACAATTATAGCAGTCTACTCCAAGCTTAACTCCTCAATAATCAAGCAAAGTTAAGCAGTCAGGAATAAAAGCTTTAGCAAAGTTGGGGTATCAGGGAGTTAGAGCAGAGCACAGGGCTGGGAGGGAGAAAAGAAAGAACAGACTTGAGAGTGAAAAGCAGAAGAGTGCTGGACAGACAAGCCAAAACTGGCCTGAACATGAAAACTTATCACCAAATCACCACAGAATGAAGAGTAGGGTAAAGAAGAGAACCTCAGACATAGTTGGTGCTACAGCAGGATAGACAAATTCAGATATAGGAGATGCTGCAGTGGGTATATAGACAACCTCAGACATAGGTGGTGCTGCTGTAGTGGGTACATAGACAACCTCAGACATGGGTGGTGCTGCTGCAGTGGGTAGATAGACAACCTCAGACATAGGTGATGCTGCAGTGGGTACAGAGACAACCTCAGACATAGGTGATGCTGCATGGTACATAGACAACCTCAGACATAGGTGATGCTGCAGTGGGTACATAGACAACCTCAGACATGGGTGGTGCTGCAGTGGGTACATAGACAACCTCAGACATGGGTGGTGCTGCAGTGGGTACAGAGACAACCTCAGACACAGGTGATGCTGTAGTGGGTACATAGACCAACTTCTGTCAGAAACAGACACAAATAAATACCCAAGACAGGCTCTTCAGAAGATGGTTCAGGCTCATTCAAACATCAAATATGGAGGTGCTTGATGTGTATAGTTGCAGTTACAGATATAAAGACAAGACAGAACACTAAAGCAGCATTATTAAAAATAATAATAATATAAAGTGTTCCATGTGTACAAAATTAAACCTTCAAATACAATGTATCACAATTAAGAAGAATTTTAAAAATATATGGCAAACCATGCTATTGTAAAATAGAAGCTATATTAAACAAGACTCCTGAGTAGAAAGGAAACATTGCCTACAATGTAATGACAGTTGGACAGTCAAAAGAACATTTAGCAGCCAGGAGTGTTACGGGGTATGAGAAATGTCATCATTAAAGGATTGAGAGACAACTGTCAATAAAGCAGAGCAGAAAATACTTAGAAAGCGTTATATTGTACTAATATAATTTCTTTCTCTCTCATTCTTCTTTTTTTCTTCCTTTCTTTGTGATTCCTGATAAAGCTCATTGAAACTTATCTTGCAAATTGTGATTATAGAAAGAAGGGAGGCAGAATGAATAAGAGACAAACATATTTACAGATCTGTGTCTCTTTAAATACATATTTTTTGTATTTGTATATGTATATATTTTGGGGGGTTATGGGTAAATACAAATAGAAAAGCAAATTCAAACTGGGCATGGTGGCACACACCTGTAATCCTAGCCCTTGGGGTTGAGATAAGAAGATCAGAAGTTCAAGATCAACCTAAGAAACATAGTGAACTCTAGTTTGGGCTTCATGTGTGTCCAGTTTTAAAAATAATTAAAAAATAAAACAATAAAATCAAGCAGGTATGGACTAAGATGACAATGTGGCATAAAACAAGTACAATTTCAAATAAAATTCCTAAAGAAAACTCCACCAATTAGATAATTCTGATTAAATGGATAACACAAGAAAACTATAGTCTCAAAATTACCATCTAACTTATAATAATCTTTAAAAGGTTACAAAACAAAAATAGCAATTGCATTTATGGCCATAGCATGTGAAGTCTTCTTCAACCCCAATTGCTTTTCTTCCCTCAGGGTTGTAATGGAAAGCCAGCCACAAAATCATTTCCTAACATCATGGACTTTGAATCTCTTTTTTATTACACACGGCAAAACACCTATCATCAAAATATATCGTTATTAATCTGTTCCTAATGGGTCTTCACAGGCTATAAAGAAATAAAAGAGACAGTTTTTGGCCCAGCATCTAAAGAGTCCATAAGTAGCTACTGTGCCACAACAACTGAAAACTTGGACACTGAAAGATCAACATTTCATTGCTCCCCAAGGAAAAAGAAATCATAGGGAAACTTCCCCCGAAGTGCTAACATTTACTGGAAAAAAACAGAGACTAATAACTTACCAGGGAAGAAATCTGAGTGTCTAGTTAGTAACATTTGACAATTCACTGAAGGTCAAGTATGACCAAGACTAGGAGATAAAAATTCTAGAAGATTAAGACTTTGGGAGAACACATATTTTGCAAGTTTAGTCTCCTAGGACTCCACTAGGCTTTCATGCTGAATATGAGAAAAAAAATTTTTTTTGGTACTCTGGCAAGGGAAGGAAGGAAATAAGCCTAAGAATTCTATTGTTAAAAACTGTGTGTACATATTTCTTTAACCAGAATCTAACTGTACTGGCTAGTTTTATGTCAACTCAACACAAGTGAGAGTTATCTGAGAGGAGAGAAACTCAATAAAGTGCCTCCACAAGATCTAAGATTGGGAGGAATAGACGGAAGGGAAACCATAATCAGGATACATTATTTGAGAAAAGATCCTATTTTGAATAAAAAGGCATTTTAAGAAGTCTATAATTGGGCTGTAGGCAAGCCTGTAAGGTATCTTTTTAATTAGTGATCAATGTCGAAGGTCTCATCCATTATGGATGGTGCCATCGCTGAGATGGAGGATCTGGGTTCTATAAGAAAGCAGGCTGAGACTTCCATGAGGAGCAATCCAGAAAGCATCATTCCTACATGGCCTCTGTATCTGCTCCTACCAACAGGTCCCTGCCCAGCTTGAGTTCCTTTCCTAACTTCCTTCTACGATTAACAGTGATGTCAAGACTTAGGAAAATAAACCCTTTCCTTCTCAAGTTTCTTTCATCATGGTGTTTTATCACAGCAATGATAACACTAACTAATAAGACATTAATGCTCTTGGTATTTATTAAGAGACAGCTGAATTTGGACCCAGAAAATGTAAAGCATCATTCCACATAGTTTTCTACATGAAAACAGTCAAACAACAACTCTATAGATCTCTACCCTTCTGTTCACTCCAGGACAGGAAAACAATGAGAAACTTGTGAAGATCACAATTTAAAAGTACATATTCATGGAAAGACTGAGGCCTAAATGCATGGTCAGCTGTTTTCCCCATTGCCACCTGATAACACATTACTGAAGGCCAGAGCATATCAATGCATTTCACCCAATTAGTGATTTGTAGTTAGGAATAAAAATTATAAGGCATACTTAAAAACCTACATTTATGCATGAACAGCAAGCACAAGAGCTATGTTAACATAAAGCAAGTGTCAGAATCATCAGATGACTAGTAGGCTAAAGGTCTAATAGAAAATTACATGTGGCATAATTAGTGGATAGATGAGTCTATGTTCGGACAACTTCGTTTGTCAATATGTGAGTTCTTTCCAACTTAATTTATAGACCCAGTAAAGTTGCAATCACAAGACCAGCAAGTTAGCTTGGGATTATTAACAAAATAGCTATCCAGTTGAAAAGCAACTAGCCAGAATATAATACAATATTAAAGAACAATGTTGAAAGACAGAAACTAGCTCATTTTGAGACTTACTTCAAAGCTATAGTAACAATGATTGATATGCTCCAAAGAATAACATATGGTTCAATGGAACATAATCCAATCAGAAACAAAACTTTCTTGAATGTAGTTGTTGGTCTTTAACAAAGAAGCAAAAGTAACTCAATGGGGGAAAAGATAAATTTTTAAATAAAAGGTGCTGGGAAATGCAAGTAAATGAATCAAGGTCCCTGAATGTTAGCCAGCATTGAAAACTTACATCTGCAGAAAACAATGCATATAGATGCATGTATCAGTCTTCTTTGAAACTGATGAAACACTGAAACACCTAGCTTCCCTTCATTGATGTATGATCAAATACACATTGGTTCTACCCAAATGATGAAATATTATTGAATGCTACAGCATAGTTGAGCTCTTATGCCATTAATATGCACACAGAATACTAAAATGCACATTTATAAGTGAAATGAGATGATTTGAAAGACTACGGACTATATGATTCAAAATGTGGAATTAAGAAAACTGTCGGTACAATGAAAAATAAGAGTTGCTCCTTTGAAGGGAGACAAGAGGATGAAAAGGCAAAGGGCAGGGAGTGTTTAAAGTGATGAGGTATTCTGCACGATACTACAACACACTTGCTGGGCTCATAGTAAATACAGCACCAGGCCTTAGTGGAAATAAATGAATTTTGAGTCATAGGGCTATGCCGATGCATGTTCGGCTTGTCACCAACAGATGAAATGTTTAGATAGGTTCAAGATCTCCTCAGTGGTGATGGGGCTATCTTTTTGTAGGGATGGGCCCTACATAGGAACTCCCCACATGTTCTGTTCAATTTTCCTATGAGCTGAAACCTTATTAAAACTGATTCAAATACTAAAATATATTAAAAAGCAAAAAAGACAAAAGACGAGTACAAGTATGAAGGTATCTCTTTTGTATGCTGCTTTTATTCTCTTGGATACACACACACACACACACACACACACACACACACGACTCAGTTGGCTCTTAAAATATGTCTATGTTTAGTTCCATAAGAGGGAAGCTCTGTACTATCATCTCTATGACTACACTAACTTACATTTCCATACAGGAGTTTCTTTTGTCCACAAGCCCATTGGCATTTATATTTTGTGTTTTGAAATACATCTGTTCAAACTGAAGAACAACATTACCTCATTGTTGTTTCTTTACCATTTCAAACAATGGCGAGGATTTTATAAAGCAGATGCACAAAGGCAAACACTACATACTTTCGTCATATGAGGAATCTAAAACTTTCAAAGTATGCATAATAAGAATAATGATTACCAGAGGTTGGGAGAAGAATGAAGGTAGAAAGGAGTATGGAAATATGAGGGAGAATTACACATCCTAAGAACAGTTAGAGAGCACATGAATGAAGGTGATTCATCATGGGCTGTTACATATCTTTTGAAGATCAAGATGGCAGGAGCTTAAGGAAATGATGACTAAAAAAGTCATTGAAATATAGTTCTGACCCTCTTAATATGTACATTTAATATATGCTAATCATAAGTTTAAATAAAAGCAACAAAAACAAGTGAGGTTGAAGAGCTACATTACATATAAAAGAAATATTTGAATGGCATTTTGAAAAAATGAAAATATCAGAAGTAGCTGTTTTATTTTACTAAAATTTCAAGTGTCATTCTCTGAAACCTCTTGAAGTATGGTTACCCCAGCATCTGCATTAGCCAGGATTGTTGCTAACAGCATAGGACATTGATCTTTTGGGGTTACACAGAAAAGACTGATTTGGATTGCAGATACTAATTACATGATCAATGGACACATCCTAAAAAGAGACACAGAGATAAGTTCAGACAAGATTAGAAAATAAAATTTTGACCAAAATTTGCTTCGAATAAACAAGCACAATTTCATCTGTATAACTGAAATACTGTGCACCAACAATTCCTCCTTACTCCTCTACAGCCCTGAGTGAACACTTGTTCTTTGCTTCTGTAGGTTTAACTCATAAGTATATTAGTGAAATTTGCAGTATTCATCCTATTTGACTAATTTATTGCCTTATTAGAGTGTCCTATAGGATTATTGCACACCGCAATACTGAGTTAGACTATTGACACAGTAAGTATGTACTGTGTAGGTATATACACTGCAAACTTCACTATCCATTCATCTGATTTGGATTATTTCTATATCTTGTTATTAATAGTGCAGCATTTAGCATGGACATAATAATACCATTTGAGATTCAGATGTGAGATTGATAGAGTGTGTGACAGTTGTTTTTTGGGTTGTTTCATTCAACCTGTTCCAATAGGCTGTGCAATTTTGGATCCCCCCTCTTTTATTGAAAAAGACTCTTTTCCATACAGTTTATCCCGATTACAGTTTCCCCTGCTTGTGCTCCTCCAAGTTCCACTCCACCTCCTCTCCCATCTTGATCCACTCCCTTTCTGTCTCTCATTAGAAAAGAATAGGCTTCTAAAAGATAACAACAAAATATAACAAAATAAAACATAATAAGATAAAACCAACACCATCACATCGAAATTAGACAAGACATACAAAAAGAAGGAAAAGAACCCCAAAGAAGGTACAAGAATCAGAGAGCCACTTACTCACACATTCTGGAGTACCATGAAAAGACTACACTGAAAGTTGTAACGTATACAAAGAGGACTTGGTGCAGACCGGTGTATACCCTGTGTTTGCTGCGTTGTCAGTCTCTGGGAGTTCATATGAGCTTTGTTCAGTTGATTTAGAGGGACCTGTTCTCCTGGTGTCATTTATCCACTCTGATTCCTCCTTTTACACAGGATCCCTGTACCATACTTTCTCTTTTGGGCCACTAGCCAGCTCCCAAATTATGATCTGGAGACTTATTAGTTCTGAATGCTTGGCCTAATGTAGGCTCATTTTTTGGCTAGTTCTTTTTACTTAAGTTAGCCTGTTTCTCTTCACCTACCTTTTGCATCAAAGCTTTCTACTATTCTTTCCTTCTGTATATCTTACTTTCACTGCTTCTCATGTCTGGCTGCCTGGCTTCTTGACCTAGTTGTGTCCCACTCTTTCCTCCTGGTTCTCTTCTCTTCTCATCCTAGATTTCTCCTCCTATTTATTCTCTGTACTTGGCATCCTCAACTACCCCTCTTCTGCCTAACTATTACCTGGCTGTTCAGCTTCTTATTAGACCAATCAAAGCTTCAGGCAGGTAAGGTGAAACAAATGCAATACATCTTTGTATAATTAAATACTCATCCTTACATCTTTAACAATGACAGCAGAAACAAATGTAATAACACATCTTTGCCCAGTTAAAAGAATATTGCACAATAGGTCCCCTGAGCTCTAAGGGGAGGAATTTGATGGAAAAGTACCATTTGGAGTTGTGTGTTCTAAGCCCCCCCCCCATCTCTCTCTCTGCAAAATGTCTGATTGTGAGTCCCTGTATTGTTCCAGTCTGTTGCAGGAGGAAGTCTTTCTATTAATGACTGGCTAAGGCACTGATTTATGATTATAGGAGAATATCATTGAGTCATTTTATCTCTACATTTTTTAAGACCAGTAGTATTTGGTTCTGCCCTAGGTATCTGGGCTAACTAGTTTCTGTTTCTTGGCCACTCAAGCAGCATCAAGTACGGATCTCGTGGAGCTAGTCTTAAATCATATCAGACATTGACTGTTTATTGAAGAAGGACGCTTAAAAGAAATTCCACACTAGCTCAGAACTGAGTAGGATAGAGGGTTATTTATTTAGGGGTAGACTCACAGATCATAATCCTCTGCTGGAACAAGGAACAACAACGGAATACCACAGCTGGAAAAGAGGCCAGGCATGCACGCTTTACATTGGCATATATAGCATGAGGCCACACCCAAGTGGGTGGGTAACTTAAAGGCAACTGGCAGTATGAATTCCTATAGCAGCTTCCCCTTTTGTTTAAATAAGAAAGTTCTAAGGCTGGTTGATTCTTTGATATGGTAAGCATCTAGTTGCTCCTGTACCAGATGTTCTAAAGCCTGCTGTTTATCTTCTGTTAATGGCCACTATTTAACCCATATTGGTTTCTCTGTTAACCATTTTAAATGGCTGATGGTACCTGTAAAGATTTGCTAATTGCTTTGTGTTCTTGTAAGCCTGAATGGCTGGTGACCTTTGTGTATAGTACCTTATAAAATCCTTCCCAAAATTATGAGTTTCTGGTATTGCAGGAATGTTAATCTGGGTATCCCATTACTGCAGCAGGTCACAAGCCCATAAATTCACTGCAATACTAGCCATATATGGCCTCAGCTTTCTTCTCTGTCTTTCTTGCCCTATGCAGTCTACCCATCTCATGCTTTGTTTCACTTGAGACAGGGTTCCAATTCCTAGTAATTGAACATATGCCTCTTAAAGAGGCCAATTTTGATGCCAAGATTCTGCAGTAATGATACGTTTCACCCGTGTCTATCAAACCCACAATTACAATGCCATTTATACACACCCTTAGCTTTGGTCTTTGATCATTTATAGTACTGTGTCAGAATATATGTTTCCTATATTGTATTGGAATGTTTGATTTATCCTCCCTGCTTATTCCATCATCCAGAATAGTATGATCTTTTACAGAAGGCTCTGGATTTTTTAATTTACCTGCTGAGAGATGTCCTCCACAGTAACTGGGAATGACTAAACCACTTTTGACTTGGGGGCTTGCGAGAGGCCCCCCAAGGTGTTTCCCAATGATATCGGGTTCCTTTGTCTGTCTTTTGTTGATCTGCACTCATTAGTCAAATGTTGGCCTTTGCCACACCTTCTACATATATCTAAAGGCTGAGTCCTCCTATTCTTGTCATTCCCAAAGGAGATATTATTCCTAGGAATTCCTTTTCTACAATCCCTTCTCAGATGTCCTATTCTACCACAATTGAAGCATTTGGCATTTTGATGTCTCCTCATTCCTTTGGAAATTGCTTCTCCTACCTAAGATTCAGTATTATTCTCAAATGTCTCAATGTTCGCTGTATGCAGGATCCATTCATCCACTGGTGCTGATCTCATCTTCAAAGGCCCAAGTGTCTTTTTGCATTCTAAATTGGCATTTTCAAAAGCCAGAGATTCAATAAGTACTCGTCTAGTACATGGGTCTGTTACTCCTATTAGTACGGTCTTAGTTAGTCTTTGTAAAAAGTCACTAAAGGGTTCTCTCTGGCCCTCTTTAGCCCTGGTATATGATTCAATTTGTTTTCCTAGTTCTTGAATCCAGTCCCAAGCACTTAAGGCTGCTTTGTGGCATAGGGACAAGATTTGTTCAATCATGAAGAGCTTGAGCCTTCCCATACTTGGGAAATTTTCAAGTTGCCACATGCAATTAGCTCTGCTGTGGCAGGGCTTTTACAAAAAAAAAAATGCTTAGTAGGTAAAAGCAAGTCAAGCAAGTGGGGGTGGGAGAGTTTCTGTGCTGTGAACCATTTAGGCCTTTAAGCCAATCTCCCTGATATGTGTGCAGTTCTGATCCACATGGGGCACCAGATGAAGAAGGATGCTTAAAAGAAATCCGACACTAGCTTTGAATTGAGTATAATAAAGGGTTATTTATTTAGTGACAGATAACCTCTGCTGGAATGGGGAACAGCAACTGAATCCCACAGCCTTGAAAAGAGGCTGGACATCTGCTTTACATTGGTATATATAGTATAAGAGGCCACATCCAAGTGGGCAGGAAACTTAAAGGCTACTGGTGGTAGGAATTCCTACAGGAGGTTACTCCCACTAGCTTTGTGCCACCATTGTTCTAGCATATTTTTCAGGAAGGACAGCATTTTAGATTTAAAAAAGTTGTGGCAGGATTGGTGTTTACATTTCTCTTGTGGCACCTTGCAGAGTAACTTCACCCCATAAATAGGGGAAGGCTCTTTGTAGGCACCAGCTCAGCCTCTCCATGTTCAATGAGTTGTGTGGTTGTTGACTGCAGGAATTAGTACCTTGCTGTCAGTTTGTGAGGAGCAGCCTATTTCTTCACAATTGCCTGAATTGCTTGAGGGTTTCCATGAGACCCTCTTGGCGAAGAACTCAATTGGATGTATCACTCCTGGGGCTGGGAGAGACATTTGGTGATAAGATATGGCCAGGTGGCACTCTGTCTCCCCCATTATTTAGAAACTACATTAGGATCACCTTTCATGTATTTTTAGAAAGTTCCCCCTGCTCTGGCTTTCCACACCACCTCTCAAAGTCCCCTCAATTCCTGATGTATCTCCATGCACTTTCTCAATCCCATCTTCCCTCCCTATCTATTCTGCCTGTTCTCTTTCCCTGAACCATCCACGGTCAACCTAAAAAATTTATTCTACTTCCCCCTCCTGGGAAGATCCATGAGTTCCCCTGTTGGGGAGAACTGCTTGTTCACTCTAGTCTTTTCCTTTATACCTGACATTGGGACTACTAAACTTTGTTGTTTATTTAATGACTGATATCCATATATATGAGTACATACCGTATTTGTCTTTCTGGGTCTGGGATACCTCACCCAGAATATTTTTTGTAGTTCTAGTTATTTTTAGTTTTCAATTTGCCTCCAAATTTTAAGATACCTCTTTTAACAGCTGAGTAATATGCTCCATTGTGTAAATGTATCACACTTCATCCATTCTTCTGTTGAGGGACATCTTGGTTGTTTCCAGTTTCTGACTATTGTGAGTAGAGCAGCACTGAACATTGTTGATCAAGAGCCCTTATAGTAGAGTGTCCTTTGAGTAAATGCCCAAGAGTAGTATGTCTGGATCTTAAGGTAGATTGAGTCTCAGTTTTCTGAGGAATTGCCATAGTGATTTTTTTAATAACTATAGAAGTTGATACTCCCACCAGCAATGGAGGAGTATTCTCCTTGCCCCATATCATATCCAGCTTGAGTTGTCACTTGTGTTATTGATCTCTTTCATTTTGACAGGTATAACAGAATCTCAAAAAAAGTTTTGATTTGCTTTTTCCTCATGTCTAAGGTTGTTGACCATTTCTTTGGGTGTTTCTCAGCCATTTGATATTTCTCTATTGAGAATTCTCTGTTTAGATCCATAACCCATTTTTAATTGGATTTTTTGGTTTTTGGATACATTGTTTCTTGAGTTTTTTATTTTTTGGATATTAATCTTTTTCACCAACAGTGGGTTCCCAACAAAAATTCCAACACCAATCTTTACCAACACCCCTTGACATTTTTTATCATAATAGTCAATGTAGCTGATGAGAAATAATATCTCATGGAGCTTTTATCAACATTTCCTTAAGACTAGGGTAGCTGATTACACTTTCATATATCCATTGGTACCCTTTGTAGGTTTTCTCTGTAGATTTAAGGCTCTGTATCATTTTTAACTTAATTTCTTTTTTTTGTTTGGTTAGTTTTTGTTTTTTACTGCTAAGGTTTAGGAGCAAAGTGCTACTGAGACATTTCTTATTTATTAATGTAAGCATTTATATGTTTTAACATTTCTCTCCAACTTTTACTGCA
The DNA here is from genome assembly GCA_004026605.1 of Ondatra zibethicus. Taxonomy (NCBI): domain Eukaryota; kingdom Metazoa; phylum Chordata; class Mammalia; order Rodentia; family Cricetidae; genus Ondatra; species Ondatra zibethicus. The sequence goes on from PVIU01004648.1 coordinate 18,910, forward strand.
TCTTAGAAGTTTTTCTAGTCATGTTTTTGTAATAAGTATGAAGAAATATTTTACTATTCTTCTTCATTTTCTCTATGTCCCGTGGTTGTCCAAAAGTTTATTGCCTCTTTCCCGTTGTGAGTTTTTCCCACTTAAATTTTGATATTGATTTCTAGTTTTGTTCCACTGTAGTCATAAATGATACCTGTTTTGATATCACTGTTTTTATATTTTGACTCTTTAAAAGCTTGATAGACAGTCTTACTGAAGAAGTGTTGGGTCCAGAGGGGTCATGCAAAAATGGGGACAGACCACCAAAGTCTAATCAGAGACTGGGGTGTCCCCTCAGAACCAGGTTTGCACTCCCCGTATGGGCCACCAAAATGTTAGGTCCAGGGTAGTTGTGCAAAGATAGGAACAGACCACTAAAGTCTAATAAACCAGAAGTAAACTTTATTCTAGAAACCAGAAAAAAATTAAAAAATAAAATAAAAAGTCTCCATGGGACACAAAAAGCTTATCAGCTACCTGAGACCACAGCCAGAAGATGGTTCTTTTGTGAGGCTGTGGCAGAGGCCAGTTTCTGAACCCATCTTTTTATAGGAGGGACACCAAGCATTAGGTCTGAACAAAGGAATTTTTACAATCTCAAGGTAAAACTCAGATACAGATTGCCTTACTTTACAATTTCCATTAACAGAGTTTCTCAGTTAAACTAATGTTTAACTGAGTACTTAATCTATTGTCTTTCTTGGTACTTCCAGGTAGTGTTTACTGAAGCCCTATGATCTCCCTTTTGATGCTCCCAGTTTCACAGGATAATGCATAACCCAGAGGTCATATATCTGTTTCCTAAAAGTTGACTCATCTCATATCTGCAGGCTAGCTCTCAGTTTGCAGAGAGATGCTTTGGCCTTGTAAATAGAGCTATGGGTTGTAACGCAAAATAACCCACTGTTAATAGTTAATCCTCAAGCTACTGAGAAAGCTGCTGACAGTCTGTTCTCATTCTCCTAGACTTATAACTTTATATTTTTTTATTTCTACATTATTATTTTTGGAATCTGCATTTTTATACTCTTATTCTCAGAGCCTTCAGAATATTTTGTGTGCATTTAAGATATATGATATACTGTTTGTTGCCAGGCAATTCTCTTTGTTAGGTCAAAATGTTCTTTGGTACTGCACAAATTCACAATGTGCAGCTTTATCTATCCACTGGTAAAAGTGGGCTATTGAAGTCTCTATTACAAGATAGATTAATATGTCCCTCCTTGTGAAGGTTGCTTGATTCCTTTATTAGCACTGATGCTGGATAAATATGAGCTTACACTTGTTTTGTCTTCATCATGGATTGTTTCTCTTATCTTTACTCTATTTCTTTTCCTTCTTTGGTATATTTTAAACTTATAGTTTATTTTATACAAATATCCATAGCCTTGACTCTTCTGATTTGCAAGAGGAGGTCATTTGCATGAAAAATAGTTCTTGATAAGAAACTAATTACTATTGACATTGTAACTACTATTTTATCTTTGTCTTGTTTTTGTTTTTGGGGTTTTTTTTTGTTTTTTGGCTTCAATATTTCCCTTCTTTTGCCTTGACATATTTTGGTTTTCTATTTTCCTCAAAAATCAAGCATCACCGACATGCAAATCTCTTCACTTAGTTTTATCTTACAACCTTAAGTTATTTATGTCACTGATTACAACCCCTTCTTTAGTAAACTCACTAACAGGATTTTAAACGTAATTTAATACATTTGTCCTCTCACTTCTCTACTAGAGTCAAAGTTTACCTGCTGGTCACTATTATGATAACTGTGGTGTTCTGTACTCTTCTAATATTGGTCATCACCAGTGAGCTTCACATGTTCTTATGCTATCCAACGCTGTGTAGCACGCTTTCATTGCAATAAGAACTATTGGGATTCTTTTTATAGAAGGTATATAGAGTGGCAATGGACCCAACATCATTTTCATTTTTTGTCTATAGACATATTTATATCTTGAGATTTGAAGAACATCTGAGAAGTAAATTATTCTTTGTTGATTGTTTTCTTTCTTTCTTTCTTTCATTCTTTTTTCCTTTCTTTCTGCCTCTGAGTTTTTGTGCTGACTGTGGTATTCTTTCTAATAAACATTATCAGAGACCTGTGTTGTATTCTCATTTTTCTACTTGGTGTCTGCATGCAATTGATACACTCACATGCAAGAATAAAACTATCTATGAAAAAATTGATAAAATCATTTATTGTATTGTCATTGTATTGGGAAATCGCAAGAATGTAACTAAATGGCTATGTTCCTGATAAACAAATTTTGGATTCATTTAGGAAGCCATATGACATCATATAGAAAAGGCTTCAAAGAAACTTTTAAATACACAGTAATATTTAATAATAATTGTTGACAAATTAAGAATACAGATAAATTCAACAAAGCTCAAAGTAAATATATGTAAATGATGTTGCTTACAGGACCTCCTTTAGATGTCATTAAAAGTTTCAGAGTAGTAACCAATCAATTTTTTTAGTATTATAAACATTTTCAAGGTTCTAGAAATGTGATATTTAGGGAAATAAAATATACAGGGATAAATAAATATAATGCATAAAGCAAGGCTTTTTTGTTGTGAGAGTACATGTAGTTGAAGTTCAAACCTACTTTTTCCTACTCTTCTTTCTTATATACATTCAAATTTTCAAATAACACTGATTAAAGTTGACTATTTAATATAAAAAGTTAGACGTCTGTAAGGAACCTAAGTGTGTTTGAAGTGATATGTAGTATTTGAGCTTTAAAATATCACTTTGAGATAAATACTATAGTCTCTGCTAGCACAGGTGTCTAAGAAGGAACTGGCTTGATTCAGATTTTTCATTTGGTGACCGCAGGTAACTAACTGTAGAAAATTAGGAATTTGATGATCTTAAAGTCAATTTTTAAAGTATACATAGTTAGCATTTAGACAGAATAGCTGTCATTGGGCAAATACCAAATGGCCATTATGCACACTAGCCTACTTTGAAACACAGCATAAAATAAGAAGAAAATAAACACTAACCCGAGTGCTGACAACCTAAGTCAATGAGCTTAATCAAATTAGGCATTTAGTCTGAGAAAACTGAATTTAACAGAGTCATTCTGTCATTTCCTTTCCCATATAACTCAATAAAGAAATTTGATGGCTCTAGGGAAATGGAGTCTGTTTCTTCGGAAGCATTTGTTTTGACTTCACTAAGTGAAAAGGGAAGGCAGAAATGAGCCTAGAAAGTGAAAGTCAAGAGAGCACATGGTTAATGGGCCCAATAGAATTTCTGTGAGAGTTCTGAGTTTCAGAATGTGACAGAGAGATGTCTAATACCATCTTTCCATATGCTTCCTCCAAGAACAATAGCTACAACAGTCCTAGCTTACAGCATTCCTGATCGACTGGGTTATAACTCTGAGCAACTATATGGATAAACTTAAATAAATCCTGATGAGTTGATCATCTAAATTCAAGTTTTGGAATATTAACCTAAGGGAACAACAGACATTTATTCTTTTCAAATGTGCTACTGGCCTCTTAGAAGTATGCATCACAGTCCTTCAGTGGATGATTGAGAACCTTCTATTGCCTTCTTGTCAGTGTGAGTTCCATGATAGGCTGGAACTCCTTAATGGGTATTTGTTCACCTGTCTCATCGATTCCAATAAAAAGCTGAAATAAATACACACTTGAATTACTCTAAGGATTTATTCACAGAGAACTTATCTGTCAGGAAGTTAGTTATATCCACAATGCATTCATCTCCCATCACTATATAGTAGACCAGCAGATGGTCGCTCTCCACAGCTCTCATGGGCTGTGAATTGGCACTAATTGAAACATCAACACTCACTATAGAGCAGCTCCTTCCCCAGATCTCCTGCTTCTTTCAGTCCTCAACCATGAATTTAGAGTGCACTGCATTATAGGTTATTGTTGTGGTTTTGAAAAAATATAAATAAATAAGTCAATAATGTAGTCACAGAAAATCTTACACATGCATTAGGCATAAAAATCCTTGACATTTTTTAACTTACATTGCACATAATTTTTCCTGATTGTGAATCACTCCAAATAGCACTTTTTTTCTAGGATGCCACAAGACATTGCATGTAGCAGACTTTAATCTGGGAAGCATATTATTCTGAATTGCTTTAATTTCCTTGAAGACACATATAAGTACACATATTACACATATAGATACATGCATATGTGTACAACTTCTGTTTAAAGAATAAATACCAAAAACATTAACTACCAGTTACCTTATGAAGTTAAACATGCTCATTGCCTTCGGGCGCTTCTATATTTCTTTTCTCAATTCTATATTCCTTTTTCCCTCCTCAAAAAGGCATTACTCCTAAATTCAGAGTAAGACTCCTCCCCTGAATTTCTTTTACAACATGTGTTTTTATTTCCAATTTTTAACAGATACATTTATATATGTACCCATTTGTTTTGTATAGCTTTTTAATTTTATGAAAATAAAACCATGATTTTCTACAAAGTGATTTCAGAGTTCAGTATTAAATTTTGAGAGTTCAACAAGTTGAATCAGTGACTAATTACTTCGTTTATTCAGGGATGTACTATATGGTTATATGACCATACTTCAAGTTATGTATTTATTCTTTAGCTAATGGTCTTGTGTTGCATTTTCCAGTGGTTCTCTGTTACTCAAAAAGTTATAAATATTCCTACAATATCCCTTAGAAAATGTGAGATTCTTTCTATATATATTTAGAATTGGAATTTCTACTCAAAGAACATGAATGTTCATGCATTCCAACTTTCATCTTATTAAATGAAACAAAATTATTTTTAATTAGCTATGTTAGCATAGAAACCAACAAGCAACAAACAAAAGATTATATTGACCCTTATGTGATGTTAATTTTGATCATGTGACATTAGATGTGCAAATTCATAATGAAGAGCTAAATTTACATGGTCTTAAAGTTCTGATCCTGAGTTCCGACAAAGTTCTCATAAATGGTAATATTTCATTATTTATGTTTCTATCTCATGTTTGAAAGGAACTTGGAAGGATATATAATTTCAATAGGAATTAATATCCTAAGTATTTTTAGTTAGCAAGTAGTAATATACTTAGCTAGCTCTCTAATGTTTTTTTTCTAAGGAGAAAAGAATTTCAAAATATAGAAAAATAACATTGAGAGATGGCTCAGCTTTTGAGCACCTGCTGTTCTTGCAGAGGCCTCAGATTCAGGTCCAAGAGCTCATATGGCAGTTCACAACCATCTGTAACTACAGATTAGCTCACACCCTCTTATGGATTCTATAATCAGCAGACACACAGGTGGTACACATACATATATGAAGGCAGAATGAAAAGAAATTTTTTAAAACTCTAAAAATTGTACACACACACCTAATCTCTGCATAGGGTAATAAACATGTCACCTTCCTCTTTGCTAGCTTATTTACATCCTCTCCGAAAACTGGCTTCCTAGCTCTATGTAGTTTTTGCTTTGTTCCTATTAACTCAGAACATTCCTGTTTCTCTGGTATCTTGACATGATGTATCAATGTATTTAGTAAATTTTAAGAACAAGATCTTGTGATTAATTAATGAACGATTGTAGGTGTGTCTGAGAGGTAACCTTACATGGAGGCTGTGCATACCTTGGCTTTTCAATTCCACAAGTATGACAAATAAAATAGTCAAAATCACGGGTGTAAGTTTTATGCACCCAGTATCCCAGTTTGATCCTGAGGAGTTGAAATATTAAACTTCATTGATGAGATTGACCCACAATACAAGAGAAGAATAGAGATCTATCATTAGGAGGCAGGTGAGTGGTAGTCGACAATGGGCTGAGCTCACTTTCTGTGCCTATGTCAGTGGTACAGGCTTTTGTTTAAATGTTATGTGAAGAGCGATAATTACTTACGTCTTTTATTCCCCTCTATCTTGTTGTATAGTGATTTCTAACATTATGTCCAATGTTCTTTAAGCACCTCAGTAAGGCAATTTGCATAAGTGCCTACATTGTTCGCTCTGCTTCCACTTGGCTCTCATTGCCAAAATCAGAGCAGAATCTACGTAAACTTATAAAATTGCTAAATCATTAACACCATCCTGCAGATTAAACTCCACAAAAATACTAATGAAGTATAATATGAGTGCATGGTGAGTCTTTAGTTGGATAGCCTATGAATGTGCCTGGTGTGTGTGCCAAGCTGACTGAACTCCTTTTGCAGCAACAGCATTTTAGGTTCAGGGCAAAGAAGGAAAGATTCTGCTTTTTCACACAATGCCAAGCCTTGAATAGTTCCAATTTCAGTCTAATCACACTGTCCTTAAAATTTCACTCTGCTTGAATAAAGAAAAAGGGTGATATGAAAATTGTATGAAGCTAGCATGCCCCAGGACAGGTAGGGTAGGATGTAATTACATATGCTTCAACAGCTGGAGCAATGTGCTGTAAGAAAGGCTTTTAAGGTGACAGAAGTTAATTGCACAGGTTTTAGGGCAGAAGCAAATGTACGTGAAGAAACAAGGGGAGAAGGACACAAGTCCTGAGAGAGAATCGGATCTAAAATCTAAGAGAAAAAATGATTTTTTTTCCAAATTAAAAATGGACATAAAAAGGTAAATGGTGAGCCACTTTTTTCTCATAAAAAAATAAAAATAAAACAGAGCATCTGACTGGATGGAAAGCCCTGTATTTCTAGCTGGCTGTCCAAGCATAAAGCTCTTTATGATGTACCTGCATATAAAATAGGACAGCTTCCCATAAACCAGGCTCTGATATTTCCCCAGTGACACCGGTCCACAAGGCAGCTCAGCACAAAATAACACATATTCCTGCAGTATCTACAATGACAGTGGCGTCCATCTGGGGCTGCATATTGTGGGGCCTTAGAAACCATCCTGTATTCAGTCATGTCTCCAGCTGCAAAATACAAAGCCCTTGAAAGAGACCCTTTGGGTGGCATTTCTCTAATGAAGCCTGGATCTCTTTTTTTGCAAGCTGTGTGAGGCTGTCACAAAGAAGAGAAAGAGCCTGTGTGTGATAGTAGGTGGCACACTGAAAATAAAAGTTTCAGAAGCAAAAAGGGAGCAGGTTGTATTATCCATTTTGGTCTTATCTACCTTTCCCAGAGGGCTACCTTTTTGTACAACTAGTTGGACAACAGATACGTTCCTCACTGCTGATGTCTGTACAATAATCACAGTATCTTGCACACATATTCTTTAACTCCTAGATGTTTTCCAGGAGCCTTACAAACCATCTGAGAGTGAAATATTGGACCTTATATAATGATAAATTCTTCTGTTACAAAAATTATAAAAGTTAATTTTGAATATTCCTGATAATATAACCCATAACATTTGTTCAAATATTGCCCCTAGTTCTTCAACTTCCACTAATAAATTAATCTCATGGCAACTGGAATAATGAAGATTGATTTGTTCATAGAGTAAAGGTTGTTTAATTTGAATACACAATTAAAATATATTAAAGTAGTATCTCATTCTCCCCCACATTTCATTCTCTGGACACTTGATTTGGATTAGCTAAATGTGTTTTGAAGACATTTCCTCAGTTTGCTGAAAAAGCCAAAATCTTTCCTGAGCTGGAAATGTAAACACAAGCAGTAAATCATTTACTAAATATCTGTCAGCAATTTACAATCATGTAACCTCATTTCAAATTAAAATCTCTTAATGCAGCATCATTCTCCCTAGGGGAGATCAGCTTGAAATTCTCGAGGCAAACAAAATTCTCCTCCGGATTCAACTTAATCCTGATTTCTCATTAGAAGTCTTATTTAGAGTGGCATGATGTAATCTACTTCTCATTATGGACAGCTGTGTTTATCCCCCTCCAGACATATTAAAAGCACAGATATATTCATTTACAATTTTACCAAATCAAAGACCTATTTCAGTCATTATTTTTGTATGTCTTTTCAATATCTTTGTGTGAAAGATTTCACCCTAATTTTGTATTTGGTCAGTTACACATCACCTCATCCATGTGTGACTTTAAAGAAACAGTATTTTAAAAGGAATGCATAAATCAGATTTGCTTATCCTTAAAATGTTTTAAATGCGTGCATGACATATATACAAAATGAAATGACCACATTGCATTTATAAATCATACACATTGATATCTTGGAGATTTATGAAAGTGTGTGGTAAAGAAAATTAAAAATCATTTCAAATATATTCCAGTGCTAAACAAAACTATCCTTAAGTCATGGGAAGGAAATTCTTGAAAAAATTGTATAGACTATCTCTACAGAATTTATTCACTGTCCTGTCTACAAAAGACTCTTCATTGCAACAACATGAATTCTAAACTTGTAAAGGACATTTCCCTACTTTCTTATCCTTTTATTGATACCTACTTAGAAACGATGAGCAACGAATTCAGGATATTAATCTTTCCCAGGCTAGAAATTTAGCAATGTAAATCTGTGACTAGTTACACCCTGTGTGCATTTTACTGTCTGTTGCTAGGTCTACTCCAGATTGTCCTGGAGCAGAGAACCAGTTATGAGGCAGACTATTATAGCCGGAATCAGAGAACCAGTTATGAGGCAGACTATTATAGCCAGAATCAGCATAAATGGGAAAGCCAAGGATATTCTCTTTGGCTCTGTGCTGCTTTGACAAAAAGGGAGTTTATAGCAGAGAACATAACCATGCATAGGGCAAAAATAAGGTAGGTATTGTTATTTTTTACTTCCTCTTAATTTCATCTCCGTTTAATTTCTTCTAGAATAAGTCCTCTTATGTAACTGACCAATAATATTTGACTGCACATAGCTTCACTTGTGAGTATAGAGATACACAAGATTCTAATTGCTTTCTTTGATTCTATCCAGGTTGATTAACAAACAGACAAACAAGCAAAAACCATATGCCACAGTTACTTTCTTTATAGCCAAAGTCTATCTGACTGCACTATTTACAAGCAAAGTGTTTACTTTATAGAAAATATCTTAAACACGTGAGTATATGTTGGAGTATAGTTCTTGGTGACATTCTGAGATCGCCTAAGAAAAAGGAAAAAAAACAAAAATCACTGCCTTCTGGAAGGACACAATCTATAAAACAGTACAAAACCAAGTGTATTAATTGATCAAAATTCCACACACGTATATATTTAGGGTATGTCTGGTAAATGTGCACAAATATTCACCTGTGCATACTCACATGTGTATATAGAATAAGACGTGGCTCTCAAAAGTGAACCAATATGTGAACCAGAAATGTTTAGCTGGTAAACATGGATGCATGAACAAAAACTTGCAAAGAAAAATAACAAGAATTTGCACACAACTGGTTAAAAATGAATCACAATATCTAAATTATTTTTCAAAACATTGGTATTACTCCATATTGAGAAGGTATGGTTTGCCAGAGGTCAGTAAGACGTTTCCTAAGTGTAAATAACAAAGGAATTGAAGGGAAACCACTTGCTAAAGCTAAATTGATAGGCCCATTCCCTACTTTTCTCTCTTTATATCAATTATATACAGACTAAACATTTTAAATAACTTCTAAAAATATGTGGTTACTTTTCTTGGTGAACAATTACATATACAGAAGAATCAATTAACTCATTCAAATTAAATCCTCATATATTTCAAGATGAATACCTGAAAGACATTTAAATTATATAAGTTAATGCTCATTGATTTCTAAATTGAGAAAACTACCTGGCCTACTAAATAATTAAATTCTCCGCCTACAATAAACTCACTGCTGCACTCTGTTATAATGGTGGATACCCCAAGCTGTGTGGTTATTTCTTCTACAAGGCTGTCATTAAAAAGGTACTTATACAGATTCTGAAATACAAGAAGGAACTCAAACAACATACCTGTGTGAATAAGCAACACCCACACTTGCAATGCAGAATCTTTCTTACTAAAGCCTTAGCTCACCTGTCTAGCATGGTTAATTTGCTTCCTAGATCCATAGTATCTGATGAGATTTGTCTAATCTGTCAGACTAACTCATACTGTGTTTTGTCAGTCTGATCCCACTGTCTTCTTTGCCTCTATCATTATAAGAAGGTGATTCCCCACCCCCTCAAAAAATTGTCACACAAATTCTCCATCTATTCCTGTAAACCAGTGGTTCTCAACCTGAGCGTCACGGACCCTTTAGGGGTTGAACAGCCCTTTCACAAGGGTCACATATAAGATATCCTGTATATCAGATATTTACATTATGATGTTTACATAACAGTAGAAAAATAGAGTTATGAGGTAGCAACAAAATAATTTTATGGTTGGGGATTACCACAACATAAGGAACTGTATTAATGGTGGCAGTATTAGGAAGATTGAGAACTCCTGCTCTAAATTCCTTCAGCTATGACTGTGTAAGGTGAAAATTCTAAAGTGCCCCCAATAGTGTCATTCAATGGTTACAGACAAAGAAAAAATTGCATTTCCTGGAACTAGGATGCAGACTGCTTGTCCATGCATGAAGCCTTGGGCTTGATTCCAGCAATGCATAGACCGTGTGTGTTGATGCAGGCCTGTTGTCCCAGCACTTAGGAAATGAATGCAAAAGGATCATATTTGCCAGGTAATTCTCAGCTATATGGTGAGTTCAGTTTGAGGCCAGTCTAGGATACATGAGATCTTGTTAAAGAAACATAAAATAAAATTTCCTGAATAAATAAAAAAGCTAAAAAATATATATGTGTGTGTGTGTGTGTATTGAAGTAATACTTTGTTCAGATCTTCAAGAAAATCAAGGCCACATTTAAATGTATATGAAGAAATCTGGTGTGAGAGATAATAGTTGTATCTACACATGTATTAATTTCTATGAACTTATGATGTTTAGTGGCTTGAGAAACCATCAGGGAGCAATAACCTTGATCTCTGAGGTCCCACATGACTTCTGCTCCTGTCCAGTGTGATTATTAATACACTGTTTTTACTCTTCAAAGTGTCCCAGTTTATATGATAAACCCCACATTACAAAGAAAGCTCTAGTTTACAGCCCCTTCCCTGGGAGACCCATCAACTAGAATCGATTTCATGAGTGAACTAGGGGTGGGTGAGGGAAAGAATAGGGAGGATAAGGTTGGCGTGGGAGTGGTGGAGAAGAGAGTACTAGCATAGACAATAGGAATAGAGGGACATTTCAGAGGTAATATGGAAACCTTGTGCAATAGAAACTCCCTGCAGTTCACTAGGGTGACCCTAGTGAAGACTCCTACTAGTGGGGATCAGAGCCTGAACTGGCCATCTTCAATAGCCAGACAAGGCTCCCAGCATTGGGACTGGACACCAACCCAGCCACAAAATCTTCCACCTACAATGGTCCTGCCTTCAAGATGTGCTGAAGTAACAGTGGAGCAGAACTTGGAATGGCCTACCTAGACTAGCTGGAGACCCATGCCAGAGTAGAGAGGCCACAGCTGACACTGCCTGGATGGCCGGGAACCAGACGCTGGACATTCCAGAGACTTCTCCTGTGATAGAACCATCATCAGAGTGGCTTCATCTAACAAATGATGGCAGCATGGGAGAAGATGCATAGACCCATAGCATGGGAGAAGATGCATAGACCCATAATCAAACTTTAGGCAGAGCTCAGGGAACCCAGCAGAAGAAGGGGAGGGAGGATTTTATGAGCCAGAGGGGCCAAGAATTTCACAAGCACACGATGCACAAGGGTAGTCTGAGTGGGCCTCCTAGGCATTTGTGGAGGCTCCCATAGACTAAGGCGAAAATTGGGGAGGAGGCATTTGGGTGTGCGGTAGGTCCTCTGCGTATGTTATGGTTGTGTGGTTTGGTGCTCTTGTGGGACTTCTGACAGTGGAAGTGGGGGCGTCTCTGACACTTTTGCCTGCCCTTGGGACCCTTTTCCTCCTGGGTTGCGTCACCCAGCTTTGATATGAGGGTAGGTGGTATTGTAATGTGGTCTGCCATGTTTGGTTGAGTATCCCTGGGAGGCTTTCTCTTTTCTTTTGAAAGGAAATAGAGGAGTGGAACTCGGTGGGGGAGGGGGAGGGAGAGGAGGGAGGGTAAACTGGTTGGCATGTAATACATGAGAGAAGAATAAAGGAAAAAAGTAAAAAGAAAAAATAAGAAAACTCTAACTGTGGGAAATTGTGACATGGGGAGCGACAAGCCAGCACAGACTGAGGATGGATCAGCTTACAGGACCCGGCTTGTGGCTACTAGATTTCCTAAGGATGAGAGTGAGTCTATTTGCTATTCAGAAGCACAGTATTTGACTTTCAATGTTACAGAAAATGAGATCAGCTAAGCAGAGAGAATCCCCGTGATTAAGAATTTTGAAGCCCATAATTTGGAATTCTAATTAGACTTTAGCCAGTAGTTATTTTCCTTCTCCAAAAAGGAGTTCCAGCCAATTTATACTGATGAATTCTTGATTCTTGCTGTTTCAGAAAGCCCCAGATGAAGGAGAGAGAGACTGAAATCAACAGAAGTAGTCATTGTACTTGTCTAGACATAATGTGAACCACGATTTTACCTAGGCAAACATAGAACAGTCAAAAGTATAAGATTAAAATCTCTCTCTCTCTCTCTCTCTCTCTCTCTCTCTCTCTCTCTTTGTGTGTGCGTGTTGTGTCATACATGTGCAGGTACACTTGTGTGTGCAGGTGTTCATGCACATGTCTGTGTATGGTATGTGAATGTGCATACATGTAGACCAGAAAGTCACATCATCATTTCTCATTTCTGGGGTACTGTCTACCATGTTTTGAGACATCTCTTTTTATCCTTGAACTTGCCAAGTAGACTGAACTGCCTAGTCAGTGGCTCTATGCTTGTCTCTATTTCCACTGTGATGGGATTATAATTATGTACCACCATGCCAGACTTTTAACAAAAGTTAATTTAATTAAAATATGATCACATCATTTTCCCCTTCCCCTTTTCTCTCTCTTGTTCCTCCTATGTCACCATCTTTTACTCCCTCTCAAATTAATGGCATATTCTTCTTTGATATTCAGTGCAAATATATATATATATAGAGAGAGAGAGAACCTGTTGAATCTATTTAGTCTCACTATGTGTATATTATTTCAAACTTACTACAAATACCTAATTGGTATTGGATAACCAATTAGGGACTTATCAGTAGGAAAGAATAATTGTACCTTCTCAGCAGTGCTTAGTTATCAGTTGTGACTGTGTGTGTGTGTGTGAATGTGTGTGTGTGAATGTGTGTGTGTGTGTGTGTGTCTGTGTGTGTCTGTGTGTGTGTGTGTGTGTGTGTCTGTGGCTTCTGTTCTGTTGATCAAACTCAGGCCTTCAGTCTTACAAGGCAAGCACTTACTGACTCTCAGCTTCCAAACAGAAATATCGAAAATAGATACACTAAATTTCAGATAAAAGTAATGTGGCCTCTGAAATACTACATACACAATCTATTTACTTCTAAAGTTCAAAGTGAAAGAGAGTTAAAGGCCAACCACTGCTATTCACCAATATTTCATGCCTACCTTGATACCCTGGGGCTTTTAAAACAGAACAAAATAACCTGATAGTAATTTAATGTTTCAGATTATTTTATAGTACAGATGGAAACCTAAGATCACCACATCCTGAGGACCTTCTTGGAGCTTATTATACAGAAAATTCAACAGATAAAAACTTTGTGAACATTCATAAATATAAATTCAAAACTAACAAAGAATCATGTTAATGAATTTTAATGTGATTCCCAGTGAACAAAATGTGATAAATAATTTCCTTGGTTAATATTTATTCACTTTGGTGCTAATTCAATTATTCATTCTCATTTTCTTTGTATGCAAACATAACATTATATAGGTAAGTGATATAGTCATGCTTAAAGTCTTAGGCTTCCCTTCAGTACCACATAAACTTGGCATAGTGGTACAAATCTGTACTCCCAGAACTCTGAAGGTAGAGGTAGACAGGGCCAAACTTCAAGGTCATTCCCAGTACAAAGCCAGCATGGGCTGCCTGAGCCTTTTTTCTGGAAAGGTCTCATATAGCTGTGATTTGAAACAATTCTGCAAAGTAAACTGCCATGATTGGTAACTTTGTACAGTAAATGCAGAAATTCTCAAAGTAAGTTCAAAAGATTTCAAGGATCATCAAAACACTTCTTTTTAATTTTCAAGTAAACACATGTTCCTTTTTTCTTTTATATTAAACATTGTTATTTAAGATATGAGACAATGATGTGTGAAACTTCTGATTCCTTAGTTTGAACCAAAGTGAAGTGAAAATAAAATTGTGTTTCATATCAATACTTCCTTGTAAGGAAAACATTATCTACAGATGTCTCTGTCAGAACAGCTCCAATTACTAACTCGATGAAGCACCAACTCTGGGGTGTGGCTTCTATCTGCTCCATCCTGATATAAGGAAACTTATACTTGGGCACTTCTCTTTAAGCTTCAGTAACTCAAAGCTAGCACAGCTGACTAGTATGTATGATACCCTTAATCTAGCCCTTGACACTGCAAAGAAAGAAAACAAACAAGCATGAAGGGAAGTATTAATGAAGAAGAGAAAACTTTTATGTGAGTTGGGGGCTTTGAACTAAGCTAGTAGCCTTTTACATAGAATGATATTTTTATTTGAACAACAGTTCAACCACATATGGGTCATTATATTTGGGCAATTGACAAGATAAATAATGTGTTATTTAAAGAGAAACAAATGACAATAATTATTGCTGCTGATAAAATTCAGGCTTTTGAAAAATATCAATTTCAGAAACCAGCTGTCATTGGAAACAGGATAAGTTCTCAATAATTAAGGTTGGTGAGACTGATAAAGATATTAACAGATACAATTTTAAAATACATTTAAATGACATATAGAAATATCTAGAAGATATATATGTCAGTGAATTAATATACATAATATGCAAAGTCTTAAAATTAAGCTATATAAAACATCAACTCAACATTGATAACAGTTTGATAAATTTTATTATTAAACAATTTTAAAAGTTTAATGATGTGCTCCCAGACTCCACATTACTAATAACCCAGTGGAGACAATCACGTGTCAAGCCTGAAGAAAAGTATTCACAATTACTGAAAAGATATATTCACACTTGTGTGTGTGTGTAAAACAGTAGAATATTTTTAAATTGCCTTTAAAAAATATATATATATATACACATATACACATACGTACACGGATGTGTGTGGGGTATTTCTTTTAGTACCTCATTTTCTTTATATGATTCAAAGCCATATATCATAAAATGAAAGATAATTCTGACCCAAGACACTAAAGAGATATGAAATTGCAAAGTAGTGTCTAGCAAGTTCTGTTTAGAAAAATAGATATACTTAATATATTTTATGATATTTAATGTATTTAATTTCTAAATATAGTATTAGAAGATTTAAGTGAATGACATATGCTTGAATATTCTGCATTTAAATGAAATTACTCTCCATGTCTGTAGACATGATCCATGTAAGCAAACTTTTTAGAATACTTTGTATTTGTTTTACATTTGTTTAGAAACTGTCTGCATGTATGTTTGTCTATGCGTTTGCATATATGTGTATAGGCACATGTGTGTGTTTTGTGTTTGTGTGTGCTCATGCACAGGCATTAGTGTGCACACACCCACGGAGGTCTAATGACAGTTTACAAGAGTCATTCACTTGTATTAGAAATTATACAGTAGTATTCATCCACGTGGATCCTAGGGATGAAATTTGCAGCAAACACCTTTATCTCCAGGGGCCATCTCATAAGCTAAGAATTCTCAACCATGTTTAAGAGATGAAATAAAGCATCTTTAGAACTGTTGGATGATTAAGGTAAATGTTTAATTAAATTAATCCTTGCATAGTAATGTTTCTGTTTTCTCAGGTCATTAAGATCATATTCTTAAAAAGACAAAACAATAGCAAGATTTAAAAAGGGGAGGTGGTTTGTAGGTACCAGGTAGAGTATGGATAGGAGGTTGGGATAAACAAAGGATGATAAGTAAATTCTGCCCAGGAAAGATGTAGAACAGTAAGATCACTCTGTGAAAGTATAGAGGTAGATACATGTGGTTCCACCTATAAACAAACCCAAAGAATGTAAAATATCAAAGGTGAAACAATATGAACTATATACTGGTTGGTAGTGTTGGATCAGTATGGCATCGTCAGTTATGAAGACGTTCATGAGTCTATTGGGTGATGATATTAATAGAGTATGATGCATGTATGTGGTAAGGAAGGGTATGAAAAATATCCATTGCATATCTAAACCTGAAGTAAAAATAAAAGTGTGTTCAACCACAAAAAACCTCAAATCCAAATAAAAGCTAGCTACAAGAAAAGTGAGGTGTTGACTGAGGTTTCTGTCTGCCTGGTTCCCGCAGTCGTTATCCTGTAGAGTACCCTGTGAGGTTTGAAACTCTCAGTCAGAAGTCTTTCAACTGTTTCTGCATGTAGAACTCAGACATCTGGGCCATTCCTTCTATCAGAGATTTCTCAGGGAGTCTTAGTTGGTCAAGCCTGATTTTTCTTAATGCAGAATGAATTCACAGTCCCTTTCATTTCCTGCGGAAACAAAAGCAAAACCTTTTGTCCAAAGTAACAAATCTTTTGACTTAAATTTTAAAGTCAAAGCATTTTCAAAATATATATAAGGATTAATTCAGCAGCATTTATAATCAAATGTCTTTTAGCAGCTTTTGTTCCTTCCTCAGTCATCAAACAATTTAAAGACAACACAATAACATACAGTATCTAGACTCTCTGTGTATATTTCATCTTTGTGTGGCTTTATTTTAAACTCTATTTCTTTTATTTTTGTTTTTAATTATGGGTTTTTTGAGACAGTGTTTCTCTGTGTATCTCTGACTGTTTGGGAACTCACTCTATAAGCCAGGCTGTCCTTGAACTCAAAGAGATCTGCCTGCCTCTGCCTCCCAAGTACAAGAATTAAAGGTATGTGCCACCACACATTGAAGTCACAGAGATCCACCTGCCTCTACTTCCCAACTACTCTATTTCTTTCTTTTTTATTTTAAAGACTTTAACCACACCCAACTACTCTCTTTCTTTTTTATTTTAAAGACTTTAACCTTTTTATTTTCTCTTCCAACCCTGCATATATTTTTGAAAGTTTTTTATTTTTTATTTTGATTTTTAGTGACCTCTACATTTTTCTCTGCTCCCCTCCTTGCTTCTCCCCTTTCAGCCCTCCCCCAATGTCCCCATAACACCAATTTACTCAAGAGATCTTGTCTTTTTCTACTTCCCATATAGATTATATCTTGTTTGTCTCTCTTAAGGTTCTCATTGTTGTCTAAGTTCTCTGGGATTGTGATTTGTAGACTAGTTTCTTTGATTTATGTTTAAAAACCACGTATGAGTGAGAACATGTGATAGTTGCCTTTCTGGGTCTGGGTTACCTCACTCAAAATGATGTTATAGCTTCATCTATTTTCCTGCAAAATTCAACATGTCATTTTTTTTCCACTGTATATACTCCGTTGTGTAAATGTAACACATTTTCCTTATTCATTCCTTGGTTGAGGGGCATTTAGGTTGTTTCCAGGTTCTCGCAATGACAAACAAAGCTGCTATGAACATAGTTTAGCACATGTCCTTGTGGCACGATTGAACATCCTTTGGATATATACCCAAAAGTGGTATTACTGGGTCTTGAGAAAGGTTGTTTCCTAATTTTCTGAGAAATCACCACACTGACATCCAAAGGGGCTGTAACAGCTTGGATTCCCACCAGCAATGCAGAAGTGTTCCCTTTACCCCACAACCTCTCCAGCATAAGTTGTCATCAGTGTTTTTGATCTTGGCCATTCTTACAGGGATAAGATGAAATCTCAGTGTTGTTTTAATTTGCATTTCTCTGATGACTAAGAATGTTGAACATTTCCTTAAGTGTCTTTCAGCCATTTTAGATTTCTTTGTTGAGAGTTCTCTGTTTAGGTCTGTACTCCATAATTTTTATTGGATTATTTGTTCTTCTGATGATCAATTTCTTGAGTTCTTTGTCAACAAAAGATCAGACCTCTGTCTGATGTGGGGTTAGTGAAGATCTTTTTCCATTCTGTAGTCTGTTGTTTTGTCTTGTTGACCATATCCTTTGCTTTACAGAAGATTTTCAGTTTCAGGAAGTCCCATTTATTAATTGTTTCTCTCAGTGTCTGTGCTATTGGGGTTATATTTAGGGAGTGGTCTCCTGTGCCAATGCGATATATATACTTCACACTTTCTCTTCTATAAGCCTGCATATATATTTAAACACACTGTAAACCATTTATAGGGTTTTTTTTAAAATCTGAATCTATCTCTTTTTCTTACCATGTAAGTCTTTAATTTGCTAAGCAATATATCTAGGATTAAAGCTGTGGCTTTGACGGCTGGATCCACCCCATTCTTTAGCTTTCTGAGAGTCTAGCCTCATGGCAGAGGTACTGGCTGGAGCCATGTTTATTGCCACAACTCTATGGTGTTTCAAGGTCCCTGACACCACCAAGAAACATGCTATCGGCTTTTCATCAACACCATTTAAGTGTTTGTTGGCGGGGCCTCTTAAAAGAGCTGCAAAGTTTCACAGCTAAAGCTGACTCAGGAAACCTCCCTTAAATAAGACTTGCATGCCTCTTCCAAAGAGAGCAAACCCAAGAAATTGCTGCTACCAAGAAGCCATGCTTAACTTTGTTCATTTTTTTTTCTAGGATTATTTCCCAAACTCTCTCACATTTTCTGTGGATGCAGTTGCCACGTGTTGGGCACCATTCTGTTGACTTGAGGTTTCTGTCCTGCCTGGTTCCCGCAGTCATTAAGTCCCAAAGAAATCACACAGAGGTCTACATTAATTATAAACTGATTGGCCTAGTATCTCAGGCTTCTTATTAACTCTTATAACTTATTTTAGCCCATAATTCTTGTCTGTGTTAGCCACATGGCTTGGTACCTTTTTCGGAGAGGCAGTAACATCTTGCTTACTTTGTGCCTGGCTTCCTCTCTGTCTGGGTGATGACTGCAGACTAAAACTTCCCTCTTCCCAGAATTCTCATTGCTCTGCCTCTACTTCCTACCTGGTTGCCCCACCTATACTTCCTGCCTGGCTACTGGCCAATCAGCATTTATTTAAAATACAAGTGATAGGATACAGACCATTGTCCCATAGCAGTAAGAGAAAGCTTTGAACATCTTTTAACTCTGGAACTGAGACAATTTGCTAAACTTAGAAAAGATTGAAGAAATCACAAAGGAGACCATCAGCAAATTTACCAACATGGGTGTTACAGCACAAGAAGTCTAAAAATACACAATTAGAAGACAAGCAAAAACCAAAATATACTTCAAACATAGATGAAAACCACATGGTCAGACATTTAAAAAGATTCTATTTTGACTATAGCAAAAATAATAAAAAAAACACTGGTTAATTAATTGTAAAAAAAACTAAATTTAATTCAACTTTTAAGCAAACATATGCACATAATTCACTAGTAGTAATCGCAAAAATAAAGAAATAAAAAAAGACAGATATTGAAAGTTAAATATTGATACTAACCTTTTATAGTCAACGAATCAAATAATTGCATCTGGTTTATAAAATTTTAAATTGGAACAATATAAAAACATAAATATGCACTAAAATAAGCAAGTCCCTTTATGTACAGTAATCCTACTTTAGGGAGGATAGGTTAAGAAAATGACTGAAAATGTGGACAGTTTTTATGTTTATCATAGAATGGCTTAAGTAGCATTTATACTAATAAGAGGAATTGGTTAAAACTCATTTTCTTGATAAAATGTTCTTGACAATTCAACATCTTTGGGGAATAAAATCATAGATTGCAATTTGAATCTGGTATGCCTTAGTTAAGAAGCTATATTCCAGTGTAGCTTTTCAGAATAAAAGCAAGAATATTAGAAAGGCTCAACACAATGAAGAGCAAAAGAAAGCTTCAAAAACAAGCTGAATTACCTGTTTGCTTCTTTGATTGATTTTATTTTCTTCACTTTTATTTTTAAGATAATAATATAAGTACATGTCTCCCTTCTGTTTCCTTTCTCCAAACCCTTCCATATAACCTGCCCAATTCTCCTTAAAATTATTGCCTCTTTTAACATTAATTGTTTTTATATGCATACACATACATGTGTACATAATGATATTTCTACATATAAGTCACTCAGTTTGTATAATGTTACTTGTATGTATGATTTTTGGGTTGACCACTTGAGTGGGCAACTGATTGGTGTGATCTTCCCTGGGGAAGAGTATTCTACACTCAGCATTCCTTAGTTGCCCACAATTCTTTGTGAAAGACTGAGGTCTTATTGGCTTCCCCCTTCACTATATATGTCTATTGTCATCATACAGCTCATGTTTCAACAGTCATGTGCATAGGTTTTATGAGTGTATTTTTTGACGTTACAAGGAGACACCCTTTCATAGCAAACTCCATGTTCCTCGGGCTATTATGATCTTTTTTCCTGAAAGATTCCTTAAGCCTTAGTTGTAAGAGTATTATGTTGATGCTTCCCTAGGGACCTGGCTCCACAGCTGTGCATTTTCATTACTTGTGAATTTCACTATTTGTGGTCTCCAACTCTTTCAAAGAGAAATTTCCTCAATGAATGGTGAACACTACCCTTATTGGCATTTTCTTAACAACTTTATAACAATGAACATTTTCAAACAGACAGGAACATTTTCGGAATATGTCTTAGACTTAGGATTTAACTGTATCACAATCAAATAATGAAAGTAGATTGGAAAATCATAAGGAAAATTATGGAGTAAGAATCTACTTTTCCTAATAGATGATCATGCT
The DNA here is from genome assembly GCA_004026605.1 of Ondatra zibethicus. NCBI lineage: Eukaryota > Metazoa > Chordata > Mammalia > Rodentia > Cricetidae > Ondatra > Ondatra zibethicus. Next base: position 39,722 of record PVIU01004648.1, read on the forward strand.
AAGGGGTGCGTAGAAAATAGAGGGACGCAGTAGAAGGGGAAGAAGAGGCAAGATTAGTTTGAAATAGAGAAGGGTAAAACATACAGAAGACATAAAACTTGTAATAGGAAAACACAGAAAAGAGAAGAGAAGAAAAATGAAAGAAACTACATGGTTTGGATGGAAAGACTGTGCGAAGAGAAGGAAGAAGGAAAAAAGATATTTCTTTAATGTATTTGTTAACTAAAACAGAACACTGGATGCATTTTTAATAATGTAAATGACTTGCCAATAATTTTATTGTGATAATGTTATGTGGATAATTTCAAAAGAATATTTAATCATATGTGTCTATTTATTAATATATTAGCAGATACAATATATGAGGTTTGCTTAAAAATTATTGAGAAATAGATACAACGACTCAGAATTTCAAGTCTTAATGATCATTGGAGATAACTACTGGTATTTAGGAGTTTATTGCATTATGTTCCTATGTTGTTCATTTAAAATTCACCTAAGAAACAGAGAAGAACATTTTAAGATGTAAATTTTGTGATTGATAGATTTAGTCATTCAATTCTCCTTGGAATTTTGTGCAATGGTTTTAAGTTAGAGCAGATAGGGATTTTAATAAAACTCTTTGCTTGCAGAGCAAAGAGGAAAAATACTAATTCATAAACACGCAGAAAATTATCAGAGAAAATTACCTTGGTTCTTTTAAAGCTCTGATCAAAGAATGAATTCTTCAAGATCAAGTTATTGCACAGACATATGTGATAGAACTTGGATGAACTATTTAGAAATAAGCATTATTTTAAACATTACTTCAAAATACAATTAATTTTAATTATTCATTGATTCAAAGGCCATGATGTTATTAAGAATTCAAACAACTTTTTATTAAGGCTTTAATATTGCTCTAACAAATGTCTATAAATGTGGCAATGAATTAACAATAAAAAAGACAATAGTGATAAATTATTTAATACATTCTTTTGTAATTTTTAAAAAATTTGCAATTATTTTTAAAACTTTGCATATTGTGTTGGTTTGAATGAGAATGTCTCTCCATGGGCTCATATATATTTGTATGCTTAGTCCCCATTTGATGAACTCTTTGGAAGTATCAGAAGGTGTGTCCTTGTTAGAGAAAGTGTGTCCCTAGGAATGGTCTTTGAGGTTTCAAATGCACACACCAGGCCCAGTGTCTCACTCTCTTCCTGTTGATCAGGGTGTAAAGTTCTCAGCTACTGATCCAGTGCCATGCCAATTTGCTTCCTGCCGTGATGATAACAGACTAACCTTTTGAAACTGTAAGGCCCCGTTAAATGGTCTCTCTTGTATGAGTTGCCTTGGTTACTGTGCATCTTCACAGCAATAGAACAGTAACTAAGACACATGCAATGTAATTTATCATATTCTTACTTTCCCTTCCTCCAACTCCTCCCCGAGCCTCCATCCCTACTCACCTTCATGGTTTTCTTTCTCTCTCAAAAACACAAGAGAAATTAAAACAAAACTAAAAGTATTTGGATACATAGAGAGAGAGAGAGACAGAGATAGAGACAGAGAGAGGGATACAGATACACATGCACAAAAACAATAAACATTGTGTTTGCTATCTATTCCTTGCCATGAGGCCTGCCCCAGGCTGTAGTTGACACTCTATTGGAGAAAACTGATTTTTTTTTCTTTTCTGGAAAATTTTATTTGCAGATACCTTATTGGTAAGGGGCAGGACTTTGTCTTATTTCCCCTTCTCATTGCTAGGAATTTATTTGCTTTGAACCTATGCAGATCTTCTACTTGCTTCCACAGTCTCTGTTAGTTCATATCTGTATCAGTCCTATTTCTAGAGACACTGTTTTCCTTGAAGTCATACAACACCTCTATCTCTTATAATTTTTCTGCCTCTTCTTCTATGTTGATCCCTGCTCCTGGACAAGAGGGGTTTGATAAAGACATCACATTTATGGCTGAGTGCTCCAAAGTATGTCTCTCTGTACATTGCACAGATATTGATCTCTTCGTTAATTTACAGCTATTGCAAGAAGAACTTACTGTGGTGAGTGCTGAGGGATGCTCTTCTCAGCAGCATGCCATTAAGAGTCATTTGATTGCTGTGTTCCTTTAGCAGAATAATAGTAGTAGGTTTCCCCCTCAGCCCATCACCTATCTAGTCTCAGGTTCTTGACCAAATTATCAGTGTTAGGCATGGATTTCATGTTACAGAGTGGACTTTAAATCTAATCAGAAGAAGGTTGGTTACTCCCACAACATCTGTGCTACTATTGTACCACTATATCTTGCAGGCATGTCTTTGTTGTAGGTTGCAAGGTTTGTAGCTGGATGAAATTGATTATTACTTGCTTTCCTCCAATACCATGCAATGTACCTTCCAGTTCCATGAACATTAGTGAGTGGGAATAGAGCTTCTAATTAGGCACCAGCTTGATTTCCCCAATTTTTAATGGGTAAGGTAAGTTGAGTCTTCAACTATAGGGTCTTACCATCAGATTATGGATTGTAACCAATATCCTCAGCCTTAGCCTGTGGTGTTTAAGGAGGTCTATGATAACTTTTGGGCAATGAGTCAACAAAATGTAACCCAATCTTGGCACTGGAGGTTTTATCTGTTGGAGAGAGAGAGAGAAAGAGAGAGAGAGAGAGCAAAAGAGCAAACAAACTAACCTGAGTTTTAGAATTATACAGTAACATGATGTCTTAAGAACAGCTTTATCAGTGCATTTGATTAGATGGATGACTTTATAAGAATATTTATTCATTAAGCTGAAAACCATCTTTGCAGTAATAAAGTGTTGTCTAACTGGATAGAAAGTTATTATTGCAAGCATATTCTCTTGTTCTAAAATTCATCAAACTGAGAATGCCGTTAAGATTTTATTGAATATGTCTTAAAGTAGTAAATTGCAATAACAATAAATACACAGGACTCACATAAGGCGAAATGCATTTCAAATGCTTTGAAAAAACTGGAGAACTGAAAAAAAAACAATGTTTATAGTGTTTATGTAGCTATAAATAATTTGTATATTTAATGCCATCAAATCAAATGCAAGCAAATGTTCACACAACCTGAATGGGCTATTCTAGATTATGACTTAGAGAGTATATATGTCATAGGCCATTATACTCACGAGCTCACAGCAGCTGAAGTTGTCTGCTCACAAGACCCCACCCTTAGCTAAGGAACTGTTGGCATTTGATGGATCATTGAAAGTAAAATTTACTTTTCTTCAGGGCTATGGCTCCTAGTAGGCCGCCCATGATTTACTGGATAGCCACACACCCAGATGCATATATGAATTTTGTAGGTAAAACTACATTTCTAGTGGCTGGAAGGACAGCTCAGTAGTTAAGAGAGCACATTGCTCCTACAGAGGACTCACATTCATTTCCCCAACAACCACCATGGGTGACACCAGGGACATCCTATTTCTCTGATCTCTGTGGTCTCCTATACTCACATGCACATACCCACACACAGAAACATGCACATTCACCTCATTAAAATAATAAGTATAAATATCAAATATATTTTAAGAGAATGAAAATATATAGAAATTAAAATTAACATATTTAAAATCTAGAAAGATCCTGAAAATACCAAAATGCCAAATAATTTATATTTAAAAGCAATGGAATAAATTACAATACAAAAGTAACAAATTTGTTTTCATAATATTTTATCTGTTTTTGTAAGATGGTAAATCATAGTAGAGATGAAAAAGACACATGGATTGGTACAAATGTGAAATGTAAGAGACTACAGAGCAAAGACAAAGTATTTAGAACACATTCGGCACCAAGACCTCAACAGTCAGCCAACTAGTGCAATGACAGATGATTTTCTATCACTTTAATTGCATCATTTTTTAATTTTTAATTCTGCTTTCATATACTATATCCCATCCACAGATTCCACTTCCTCCCCTCTCCCACTTTCTCTTTCCCCCAAGCCCACCTCACCTCTGTCCCCCCTCAGAGAAGAAAGTCTTTCCAGGGATACCATCTATGCATGGCATAATATGCTATAATAATACCAGGCACATACCATCATATCAAGACTGGATGAGGTGGCTGGGTAGGAGGAAAAGGGTCCCACTTCTTTTAGATTTTACAGTTTCGTGGAGTACAGCTTTTTGTAGTAGGACCTATCGATTCTTTGTGTTTGCTTGGTGCCTGTTGTTATGTTCCCCTTTTCATTTCTAATTCTGTTAATTTGATTATTCTTTGCATGTCTTTTAATTAGTTTGAATAGGGTTTGTCTATCTTATTGATTTTCACAATGAATCAATTCTTTATTTCACTGATTCTTTTTTATTGTTCTCTTTGTTTCTGTTTTATTGATTTCAGCCCTCAGTTCGATTATTTCCTGCCATCTACTCCTCTGGGGTGTGTTTGCTTTCTTTGTTCTAGAACTTTCAGGTGTACTGTAAAGTTGCTAGTATGAGATCTCTCCAAATTCTTTGTGTAGGCACTTAGGTCTATGAACTTTCCTCTTAGTGCTGCTTTCATGCGTCCTATAAATTTTGGTAGATTATGAATTAATTTTCATTGAGTTCTAGGAAGTCATTCATTTCTTTCTTTACTTCCGCCTTGACCCAATAGTTATTCAGTAGAGAGTTGTTTCATTACCATGAGTTTTTACTTTTTCTGTTGTTTCTATTGTTGAAATCCAGCTTTAATCTGCAGTGGTCTGATATGACATAGGGATTATTTCAATTTTCCTATGTCTATTCAGACTTGTATTTTGATCAAGTATGTAGGCAATTTTTGAGAAGGTTCCATGAGGTACTGAGAAGGTATAATTTTGTGTTTTTGTGAAATGTAGATATTTGTTAAGTCCATTTGATTCATAATATCTGTTAGCTCCATTATTTCTCTGTTTAGCTTTTTGTTTGGATGACCTGTCCATTGGTAAAAGTGATGTGTGAATCTCTCACTATTAATATGTGATGTTTAATTGTAATTTAAGCTTCAGTAATAATTCTTTTACAATGTGGGTGCCCTTTGATTTAGGGCATAAATGGTCATAATTTAAATATCATCTTGGTCGATTTTTTCTTTGTTGCGTATGAAGTATCCTTCTCCATCTCTTTTGATTAATTTTGGTTGGAAATATTTTGTTAGATATCAGAATAGCAATAACAACCTGCTTCTCAGGTCCATTTGATTGGAAATTTTTTTTCAACCCTTTACTCTGAGTTAATGTCTGTCTTTGATATTAAGGAGTGTATCTTGCATGCACCGGAAGGATGAATCTTGATTTTTATCACTCTGTTAGCCTGTGTCATTTTATTGGAGAATTGAGTTCATTGATATTGTGAGATATAAATGACCAACGATTGTTAATTCCTGTTATTTTGTTGTTGGTAATGGTGGTAGGTGTGTGTGTGTGTGTGTGTGTGTGTGTGTGTGTGTGTGTTTCCCTTTTTTGTATTTTGGTGATGTGAGATTATTTATTGCCTGTTTGGTTTTTTCCCTATTGATATAGTTAACCTCCATGGGCTTTGGTTTTCCCTCTAGTACCTTCTGTAGGACTCTATTTGTGAATAGATATTGTTTAGATTTGAATTTTTCATGAGATATCTTGTTTTCTCCATTATAGTGATTGTAAGTTTTGCTGGGTATGATAGTCTGGCTGGCATCCACGGCCTGTTAATGTCTGTAAGACACATGGTCCAGGCTCTTCTGGCTCTTAGAATCTCTATTGAGAAGCTGGGTGGAATTCTAATAGATCTTACTTTATATGTTACTTGGCATTTTTCCTTTGATGCTTTTAATATTCTTTCTTTGTTCTTTACATTTAGTGTTTTGATTAGTATGTGGTATAGGGGATTTCTTTTCTCATCCAATCTATTTGGCATTCTGTAAGCTTCTAGTATTTTTATAGGTATGCCCTTCCTTAGTTTAGGAAATTTCCTTCTATGATATTTGTTAAGTCTATTAGTTTTTTGTTTTTGTTGTTGTTGTTGTTGTTGTTTTTCAAAGCATGGTTTCTGTGTGTAGCTTTGGTGCCTGTACTAAAACTAGCTCTTCTTGACCAGGCTAGCCTCAGACTCACAGAGATCAGCCTGCCTCTGAGTTTTTGAGCTGAGAGAGTTCTCTTAATTTTAGATTTTGTCTTTTCACAATGCTCCAGATATCCTGGATGTTTTACATTAGCATTTTTAAAGATTTACTATTTTCTTTAACCCATTAATCTATTTCTTCTATTGTATCTTCAGTGCCTGAGATTCTCTCTCAAAACTCTTGTATTTTGTTGGTGATGCTTGTGGTGCATCTTGTGGTGGTTTAAAAGAAAATGGCCCCCAAAAGGAGTGGCACTATTTGGATGTGTGGCCTTGTTGGAGAAAGTGTGTCACTGTGGGGGAACACTCTGAAGTCTCTTTTGCTTAAGCTTCCCTCAGTGAGACGTCAGCTGACTTCCTGTTGCCTGCAAGATGTACCACTGTCAGCTCCAGCGCCACGTCTGCCTGCACGCTGCCACGCTCCCCATCATGACGACAGTAGACTGAACCTCTGAAATTGCAAGTGAATCATCCCAATGAAATGTTTATCTTTAAGGGATTTATTGATTTTCCCCAATTTTTTGTTGTTGTTGTTCTTTCCCTCAATTTCTTCAAGGAATTTTTTTTCATTTCCACATTAAAAATCTCTATCATCTTCATAAACTTGCTTTAAAGGCTGATTCCTAGTGTTCCAGCTGCAGTGAAATAATCAGGTCTTGCTGCTGTGGGATAGTGGGGCTCTGCTGGTGACATAGTGCCCTTTCTGCTGTTGACTGCGTTCTTACACTGGCATGTAGGCATCTGGGTTTGGGATGATTATAGGTCTAGGTATTGATTTCTGTGTTTGTCCTTGTTGAATTAGTGTTTTGTTCCTTGGTTTTCTTTCTTCTTTGGCCTTCTGGTCTTTGTGGCCTGGATTTCTGGTGGCCAGTGTGACCTCTGATCCAGCAGGAAGACTCTGTTCATGTTGGGACCTGGACTTCTGGCCTCTAGGGTAGCTTTGGTACAGCCAGGCGTCTCTGTTCTTCTTACTGGATAGACCAGCATCTGTTCTTGTGAGTGGCATGCCCTGCTCCTGAGCAACAGAAGTCTGCTGGCATTGGAGGTAGGGGCTGACCAAAGGGCTGGTGGTGTAGTGGGGGAGGCAGTGGGATGGGTCTTTAGGTCTCCTAGGGAGAGGAGCATTTCAACTGGCAGGCAGGTCATTCACTTGTTATTCTGACTCACGTCAAAATATCTTAAATGGTAATGTCCAAGGTTATGAAATGAAAACTGACACTATTTCTTGCATAAACTCACAATTTTATCATTATCATGATCACATAATGAGTGACCTTTTTCACATACGCACTCAGATGACAATGGGGCAGCTTAACAATGTTTGAGTTAATGGTGATGCTAAAGCATAACCTCCCAAGTTCTGCATTACAGTTATTTCCATGGGATAAATTCAATGAAATGGAAAACATGTTTCATCCATGTTTATGATAACAGGTCTTGGACTGTTGGTGTAAAGCTGGTGGAATGCTCTGGTGCCTATGAGGGAGGACGGACTAAGATAGAGTATTTGGGCATTACGTACATTAGATGCAATTGGTTTTTGGTTTTAGCAGGACGTGCTCCACTGTAAATAAAATGTTAAAGAAATTTCAGTCCCAAGTGCTTTTTATATATGTGGGGAAATCCTACTAAGGACAGTACTTTTTTCTCCACTAATGATATAGTTCTCACAGAAGAATGAACAACTTGTTAATGCCAACAGAGGAACCCATGAATGGTAAAACAGCTACTTTTTCTTTTCTTTTTCTTTCCTTTGTCTTCTGAGTGGTATCACTTGTTTATTTTCTTTTAAGTAGTTAGCATGCAAAGTAATGGGTTTACTGTGACATATTCATTTTCATATGTATACGTTATTATGTTCTGGGGGAAAGCTGTCCGCTCCTTCTTTCTCTCATCGCACCTTCCCTTTCTTGTGATGCCCTTTTCCTTTTCTTTCCTCTCATAGTTCTTTTTCTGCTAGAATAATAGATGATATAGATAGATAGATAGATAGATAGATAGATAGATAGATAGATAGATAGATAGATGATCGATACAGATAGAAGATAGAGATAGAAATGACATGTCTATTCCACATAGACAGAAATGTGATGTTTCTCTGCCCAAGTCTGTTTTATTTCACTCAATATAATTTTCTCTAGTTCCATTCATTTTCCTGTATATTCCAATCTTTACAGCTTAACAAAACACCATTGTGTGCACATACTACACTTCCATTATTCATGTTTCTGTTGATGAATCTCTAAGCTTGTTCCAAACATTAGCCTTGGTGACTAGCACTGAAAAGTGAGCATGGGTGTACAAGTATCTTTGTGATACGCTCATTTGGAATCCTCCAGGTATATACCCAGGAACGGTAAACGGTATCGTGTGGTAATTTTGTTGATAGTAACACAAGGAACAAGAAGTCACCATACTGATTTCCACTGTGGCTCTAAAGTTGACATTAGCACTAGCAGCACGTAAGGTTCCTGTTTGTGCACACCCTCATCTCTGCCCTTGATGACATGGACATAATTGACCTTACATAGAAACTCAATGCTGTTGGCATTGCATTTCCCTAATGGTTGAGGATGGTGACAGCTTTTCAAATATTTACTAGCCATTTATATTTCTTATTTTGAAAACATCTTGTTTAATTTATAGGCCATTTATTGAACTGACTGATTTCATTTTGATGGTGCTTATTTTTTAATTTCTTTATAGTTTCTAGGGACTGATCCTATATCATTGATAAAGATTTTTCTCCCACTCTGTAGACTGGCTTCACCCAAATCATGGTTTCATTTGCTACACAGAAGCTATTCAAATTCAGGCAATGTCATTTCTAAATATTTGGGATACATCCTATGCTACTAGAGTTCCCTCTCTGCCTACCCTGTGAAGTGTTTACCTGAGATTTCCTCTAGCAGCCTCAGACTTTAAGGTATTTGGTCCACTTTGAACTATTTGTGAAGGACAGAAAGAAGAATCGGGTTTTATTAGTTTACATGGGTACATGTAGTTTTGCTAGCTTCATTTGTTGGAGAGGCTGCATTTTCTCAAATATATGTTTCTGGCATTTTTTTCAAAGACTGGGTAGCTATAGTGTTGTAGGTTTATTTCTGGGTCTTTTATTCTATTCCCTTGGTCTATGCTTCTGGGTTTGTTTAGTTGGGCTTTATGGGTTTCTTGAGAGAGGGAGGTATGAGTTTTGTTTTTTGTTTATTTATTTGGACTATGTGTGTATGTGTGTGTATATGTAGTGTGGGTATTTGTATGTGGGTGGGTGTGTGGGTGTGGATACGTGTATTGTGTGGGGGTATGTGTGAATACGTGTATTATGTGTGGATATGTGTGTGTGTCTGTGTGTGTATGTGTGTGTGTGTGTGTGTGTGTGTGTGTGTGTGTGTGTGAGAGAGAGAGAGAGAGAGAGAGAGAGAGATTCATATACCAGCTTTACCAAAGCTTGCAATGTAATTATGCAGTTGCAGTCAGGGGTTTTGATGTCTTCAGCATTGCTCTTTGATTATTCTGAGGGTTTTGTGTTTTATATAAATTTTAGGGTAGGTTTTTCTAGTTCTATGCAGAATGTCACTGTAATTTTAATGGGATTGCATTGAACCTGTAGATTATCTCCAGTAATATAGCCATTTTCACAATATAAATTGCCCCTGCCCTTGAGCATGGGAAGTTTTCCCATCTTCTACTGTATTATCTACTGCATTATTCTCTCTTTGGTGTTTTGATGATTTCTACATAGAAGTCTTTACCTCCTTAATTGGGCTTATTCGTTGGGCCTTATTCCCATCCCTCCTTTTTGAACCTACTACAAGTAGGATTTTTCTCCTTATTTCTTTTCAGCAAGTTTATTATTGAAATATTAGAAATATGCTGTTCAATGTATGCTAATCTTGTTTCCACTTCTGCCTGGATGGCGTTTATCAGCTCTGAGACTTTGCAATGGTGTCTTTGATATGTTTTAAGTAGTGATCATCTTCAGATAAGTAAACTTGGACATCTTCTTTCCTACTGGCATCTCTTGTCTTATTGCCAAAAGGCTTTGAACAATGTGTCAAATCAGACCAGAGAGAGTGGACACCCACATCTCATTCTTGAATATAGAGGAGATGCTTTCATGTAATTCTCATTTAGCAGAACGTTTATAGGTTTGTTATCTGTAATCTTCATTGTGGTGAGGGGTATTTCTTCTACTCCTGATCTTCTCAAAGTTTTTAATCATGAAGGGAGGGATACTAAACTTTATCAAAGATATTTTATCAATTGAAATTATTATAAGATTTTTGTGTTTAATCATTTTTATATACAGTGTTACACTTATTTATTTATATAGGTTGAACTAAGAACTTACATTTTACATTTATGTATACAATCAATATGACTGTGTTTAAGTTTTTATTCTATGCCAATAATTGGGGTAGGTGAACAGAAAAGTAATTATCAGCTAAACAGATGAAGCCTTACTCTCCTCAGTGTAAGTTCGTTACTAATTGCATTAAAAACAGTTTTTGGACTTTCGAGGAAGTCACAAGGAATTGCTAACAACAACTTAAGTGTCTATATCTTGTACTCATTGATAACTCACATATTATCTTTAAACTGTATTATTAGTATTATTGTTTTGTTATCTCTGTGCATGATGTGTGGTGCTCTGTTGTGTCAGTTATCGCCTCCACCTCCAAGTGGGTTACAAGGATCGAACTCAGGTTGTCAGGCTTAAGTCTCAAGGACCGTTACCCACTGAGCAATTGCTCCAGCCTAGTGACTCACAAAGTCTAATATAATAGATCTTAGTGCACAAGAGTTATTCGCAATGCTGTTAGTATAATAATAAATTGAGTAACATAAGTTAAGTAGCTCTGCATAGTTCATCCTTATCATTGCCTATGTACAGTTATTTCAATTATATTAATGCTATAATATAAAAATAAAATTTTTGAAGCAATTACTTAGTACAATAATATTATTCAGCATTTTCATCTATTTAAAAAATTTTGTAGCATCATTTTTCTCAAATTAAGGCCATTTGAAAGATAAATAGAAAATTCTCATTGGCCAAAGTGGTAATTAAAAGTATAAGACATTAAAGTCTGATGTTAATTGCTGCTAAATTAAGATGTAAGCTTTTGCAAAGTGACTATTTATCAGCTTATATCAATATGTAATAAAGAGATAACAACCACAGCACTGTAAAAGGGTCATGAGTTAAGAGTCACAGGTTTCAGTTTTGTGATTTTTTGCCTCCTAATAGTTAAGTTGGAGTAAAATTTCTCAGACTCTATTTTCTTATCTATAAACTGATGAATGTGAACTAAATTGACTGTTTTTAAGACTTGCATTTCTAACAGACTATGAAAAGCTCAAGAAAAAAACCTGAAAGAACATTTTTAAGTCTGTGCAAAGCTGTTAACACTGACAGCTATTCCTAATCACATTTCCATTGTAAAGACAACCTCACTTGAAGAGAGCATTATATCTGTAAAGGTTTACTCCTCGTTTTATGTTCAAAGTGATTTTAGGGATCATTGATAAATTAAAGAACAATTATAACATAGATGTCATAAAAATAGACAGTGTTATCCCCAGACTAGAAGAAAAATAGAAATCTTGCCTACTTTTATATGACAGGATTGCTATGCCAAAAATAGTTATATAAAAACTCATGTGTCTGATTACATTACTAAGAAAAATTGAAAAAATAAAAGCCCTTGAGTGAAAGTTCTCCAATGAGTAGAATGCTGGCATTAATGAATGACAGGAGGAAAGACATATCGGAAGATTCAGACATTTTCATTGTATCGTTTGAAGAGCCAATAAGGATGACAAGCAAAAGCTATGTCATTGTACTATACATTTTAATTTATTCAAAAATTCTAAACACTCATTTTCAAAGACCCTGAGTTTATAAAGAATCATTCATTTGGGAGATCCATGGGAAATTTAGTGACTCAGGGGCCTCTGTGTGGACGTGACTCCACATACACAGCCTATGCTCATGCCTTTCTAATACCATAAGCAATGCAGAACTGAAGTTAAGTTCCTTTCAAACTCCTACATGTGTCTGTTTCATGGCTTGGTGTTTTCTGGCTCTTAGAAGAGAGATGGGCATGAGATACTTGTCAGTTAACATTTGTGGGCCCCAAGTTTCTTATGTCAGCACCATTAATAATAACATTGCTGCTAAACAGAAAGTTAGAAAGGAGATCCACATTGTGGGGAAGGGGAAGAGGAGGGGGAGCAGGATGGAGGGAGGTGTAACCAAGCAACAAAGTATACTTGCACAAAAATTTTCAAAAAAGCAAAAGAAAAATTTATTTTTTAAAAATTCAGAGTTTGGAAAGCTGCTTAAGAATTTACTGTTTGGAAATGGCAGAGGGTTCTGGTAAACAACACAAATGAATGCAAGCCAAAGAATGCTTTAAATTCCAGGGTTAATAATCAGATCATTTGACTGGTGACTATTTGTTAACAACTTCTTCATAAAATAAAGTAACGGATGGTTTTGGAGAGTCATCTAGCTCAGGATCCTTCACAAACTCACCACCCTGTCAGCCTGATCTCCAGTCACTCAAAGATTTCTCTACAATTCAAGGATATCTTCTATTTATTTCTTTATTTTGGCTTTTGGAGACAGGGTTTTTCTGTGTAACAGTCCTAGATGTGCTGGAACTAGCTCTATAGACAAGGCTGGCCTTGAATTCATAGAGATAGGCCTGCCTCTGCCTCACGAGTGCTATGGTTTAAGGTGTGCGCCACCATCGCCTGGCTTCAAGGATCTCTTTTATAGGTAGCTTAGTCTCATGACTATAAATTTATGTTAGTTGGAAGCAAAAGATCTTAGTTCCTCTGTGCTCTTAAAAGCAGTAATGAAACTCACCGAAACATGTCAGCCCGCTCATCACAGAATGACGAGTAGGTTTCAAGATAAAGTTCCCAATGTGTGAGAAATTGCTTGCTTCCACTGCAATGTAGTCTTTAGAGAAGCATCTGTAAATACACACTGTGTTCAAGAGGCCATGGTCTGACTCTTCCTTTGGAATGCAGGAGTATCAGTGAACTGGGGGACAAATATACATACTTTTGCCTTAGGGTTCTGAAACTCAAACACAAGTGCTTCAATACTGAGCTATACCTTTACCGTTTGTGTATACTTTAAACTCTTAAAATGTGGAGTTATTTAACTCATGAGCTGAAGTTCCCAGAGAAGATCAACATTTCTTAAACCCTGTACAAATCTGATTGAGTGATTAGGACACCAGAACTGTGGGGAGCAAGAACATTAAAGATTGAGACCCCAACTATCTTATGCTATTATTAGTCCCCTTAATGGTGTGGGTTTTTTTTTTACCCAACTCTGTGTGCTACCGAAAATCCTTCTGAATATTAAGTAAACATTTTTGGAATGTGCAAACAAACCACTAGTGCCTACAGTGACAAAGCCTAAGTATCTCATCAGATTGTGTCAGTGTCCTGTAAAAGAGATTCCCCTGTTTTCCTATATCCTGCCTACCTGATGTTTCCACCTATGGATTTTTGAAATGCTTTGATAGATAACTTTCTTCACTTTGTTTCTATTAAAACTGCAACTGTTACCATGCTGGAACTTGTCATGTAAGTAACCAAAATGTGTGTTCCCAAACCGCAGTTACTCACAGTTAGCTCCTGAATAAGCTGTCTCTATTTTCTTTAAGCTTTAGGGTTTAGAGTAATGACTGTGTTCTTTCCATGGTCAAGCTAACTGTATAGGACCTAATCCACAGAAAAAGCATCAGGAAAAACAAATGAGCTGTTTGTAAGCTGGAAATAAAATGAGTCCCATAGTCCTTTGAAAAGATATTTCTGCATACTAAAGCTTTCTCTAAAACTCATCAGATTATTATTCCTATTTTCTGCTTCATTTTGTCTATGAATATGCATTACACGGATAAGGAAGCTTTATCACCAAAGATTCCTACATGTATTCCAGGCATCCATGAAAATCTTCAGGGACAACTTGTTTAAAATATAGATCCCAGGGTTCTACTTCATCATTAGTAAGCTAGAATATTTTATATGGAAAACTAGAATCTTCAATATTTAACAAAGTCCTGCAAGTGGTCTAATTCAAGTAGTCCCAGACACTCTGTAGCATGGCTTTTCCTGGAAAAAAAAAGTATAAGCATCTATTTTTGAGAGATAGGCACAAACAATAGACCAAAGAAATAATTCCATCAAATTCCAGCTTGGAGAAATTCTGGTTGTTATGGTTTGAATGAAAATTGCCTCCATAGGACCACATGCCTGAACACTTAATCCCAACTTGGTTGTGATGTTTGGGGATGGGATGCATCTGTGGAATGTGGAACCTCGTCTCTTCTCCTACTTACTCTACTCTGCTTCCTATGTATTGTTGAGCTATCATCTCTTAGCTTGCTGCACTAGGTGCCATGTCTTCTCCACCATTATAGATATCTAGCCCTCTAGAACTATAGTCAAAATAATATTCTTTAAGTTTTCTTGTTTTGCTTTGTTTTTGTCTTTTTGGTGATGGGATTTTATGATTGACAAAGGAAAGTAACTAGTGCAATAAGTTTATTGAATTTATTTAAAGCAGCATGAATAGCTCAGAAGTAATTGCGTGTTCAAAAAGTCCAATGACCATGGATGCTGGACTCATGAAAAGTACACTCTGTACTACAGAGTCCCCTCGACTTAACCTGTCTTCTATGTACTCTAACACCTCCTAGGGTCATACACCTGGAAGTACAACTGGAGAGCGAAATGACAAGAATTCCTAGATGAGGATCTAAACACCATCCTTCTACTTGGATGTATTAACAGCCCAACTACCATTACCATATACCTCACTGTAAATATGTTATTCTGCATATTTCATTGCCATGACTGTGGGGCTATGCATCCTGTAAGTCATCATAAAAATGTAAGATTATAATAAATCATATGATTATCAATATGAGATTGTATTATTATAATCATAAGATTATAATAATATTCAGCTCTATTGTTGCCAATGTGATGTCTTGGCCATGCCTCGAGAAAATAATCTTACCCCAAAAGACTCAAATACAAACAATAAGTAAAACTGTATTTTGCTTTTAGTGGTCCACACCAAGAAAAATATCTACATGTAGTTCCACGCCATTAAGTACTGGTTAATAAAGCTAAGAGAGAGAGGGGTCAGTAAAGTGTTTGCCAAACAAGCATGGCAAACTGAGTTTGATCTCCAGAACACATGTAAAGGAAGCTGGGCACAATCACATGTCCTTCTAATCACAGCACTAGGGAAGCAGAAACACGTGGATCTCTTCAGCTCGATAGCCAGTCAGCCTAGACTCATCTGCATGTTATAAGTCATCTCACAAAACAAGATGGGCTGTACCTGAGGAATGACACCTAAGGTTGACCTATGTCCTATACAGGCATGGACACATACAAGCAGATGTAGACTTGAACACAAATATGCTCCTTTACACATATGAACACACAGAGACACACTAAAAATTAAAAGCTAGTTAAGGAAAATAGGATTAAATAGTATTTTAGTGTATAAGCTGCAGAATCTAAGGACTTTCTGGAAGAAAGACAGAATTATTTGCATTTCTATTAATCTGTGTTTACCACGAGGTCATGGCTTACCGGGAAAGATTCTAACCAGCAGCAGTCTCAGACAGGAGAACCATGGCGTCTGCATTCCATTCTGTCTACTTCACCTACCTGATTTCTGCCCTATCAAAAGGCCAAGGCAGTTTCTTTATTCACCAATGAAAGCAACACAAATACAGAATAACCTCCTACACGAGCATGTGTCTATTTCAGGCCTGTAGACTAAGAAGGCAATAGTGACAATTCTCTACGACATAAACTTAGAAAGATTTCAAGGTCAAACAAAAAATATCAGATCATTGAAAGCTTGACTTCCAAGTTACAAAGCAGCAAAGAAAAAGAAATCATGTCACTTGGGGCCTCTTAAAAGGATGCTATGGAAAGAAAAAGAAGTCTTGACTCTGACACTCCCTAAACAATTACAAAGTTTGCAGCCATCACTCAGAAGACAAAGAAATAAACAAGCATTTAATATTTATAAAACACCTAAAAATAATTTAGCAAGCGCCTCTGACTTTATTAAATTTCAATTGTATTGAAATAATTTTCCATTCACATTATTTTATGTCACTTTTTAACTAAATTTTAAGCTTCATGAAAGATGGCCTGTCACTCCACCTTTTCTTTCTTTAATGTATTTCACAATGCTGGAGAAATGAATAGAGCAATAGGCAACATGGGATTATAGTTTGTTTGCTTAACGGTCACTTTCTGAAGAGCATATAGTCTTATTGCTAGAGATTTTAAGGCAAAAGCCTGGTTGGTATCTGGAAGCCTCAAAAAAAAATCTAGGATCAAAAATTCATCCCCAATATATGCTAATTAAAAAGAAATAACTGTAGAAATAAAAAGGGGGCTTATTCAGTACATTCATACTGGAAAGAGAGACAAAGTGTTACAGTACCCTGAGTGCCATCCTTGGTTTAAGCTCTAGGTTTAAGTGGAGAAAGAATTCAGACAAGAGTGGGACAGATGATATGCATAATCAACTGCTCTCTTTTTAAAATTTTAATTTATTTTATATACCAACCATGGTTTCCCCTCCCTCCTCTCCTTCTGTTACCTCCCTCCACCTCTTCTCTACCCCATCCACCCCTCAGAAAGGGTAAGACCTCCCATGAGGAATCATATCAAGTTGAGGACAGATCAAGCCCCCCCCCAACCCCGTATCAAGGCTGAGCAAGGCATCCCACTATAGAGAATGGGATCCAAAAAGCCAGCTCATGCTCCAGGGAGAGATCTGGTCCCACTGCTAGGGGTCCCACAAACAAGTCAAGGTACACAATTCTCACCCACATGCACAGGGCCTAGGTTGGTCCCATGCAGGCTCCTTAGCTGTCGGTTTAGAGTCTGTGAGCTTCCAGGAACTTGGGTCAGTTGTGTCTGAGTTTTCCTGTCATGATCTTGATTCCCCAACCCTTGCTCACATAATCCTTCCTTCCTCTCTTTGACTGGACTCCCTGAGATCGGGGCTGTGGCTCTCTGCATTTGCTTCCCCAAGTTACTGAATGAAGGTTCTATGATGACAACTAGGGCAGTCACCAATCCGATTATAGGAGACGGCCAGTTCAGGCACCCTCTCCACTATTGCTAAGAGTCTTAGCTAGGATCATCCTTGTGGATTCCTGGGAATTTCCCTGGAACCATGTCTCTCCCTAACCCCACAATCACTCCCTCTATGAAGATACTACCTTCATTGCTCCCCCTCTCCAAACCCTCTCCAATTTGAACATCTGGATTCCCTCACGCTCCCATAGCCATTCCTTCCCATCTATCACTCTCAAGTTTACCTAGGAGATCACATCTATTTCTTCTTCCCAGGGTGGTCCATGCATCCCTGTTAGGGCCCATTTTGTTCCCTAGCTTCTCTGGGTTGGGGATTGTAGCCTTGTTATCCTTTGCTCTACGTCTAATATTCACTTACAGGGAATACGATCTGAATAGACATAGCACCCCTAAGGAAATAGAAGCTGTCATTAAAAATCTCCCAACCAAAAAAAAGCTCAGGGCCAGGTGGTTTTAGTGCAGAATTCTACAAGAATTTCAAAGAAGAGCTAATACTGATACTCCTCAAATTGTTCCACACAATAGAACATTGCCAAACTCTTTCTATGAGGTTACAGTTACCCTAATACCCAAACCACACAAGGATGCAACAAAGAAAGAGAATTACAGACCAATCTCCCTCATGAACATTGATGCAAAAGTACTCAATAAAATACTGGAAACTTAACCCAAGAATATATTTTAAAAACCGTCCACCATAATCAAGTAGGCTTCATTCAGAGATGTGGGAATGGCTCAACATGCAAAAATCTGTCAATGTAATCCACCATATAAACAAGCTAAAAGAAAAAAATATGATCATCTCATTAGACGCTGAAAAAGCCTTTAACATAATTCAACACTTCTTCATGATAAAGGTCTTGGAGCTATCAGGGATACATGGAACATACCTAACCATAATAAAAACAATATCAAATTAAATGGAGAGAAACTCAAAAAATTCCACTAAAATCAGAAAAAGACAAAGCTGTCCAGTCTCTCCATATCTCTTCAATACAGCACATGTAATTTTAGCTAGAGCATTAAGACAACAAAGGGAAATCAAGGGGATGAAATTGAAAGGGAAGAAGTCAAAATTTCACTATTTGCAGATGACATGATAGTATGCATAAGTGACCCCAAAAATTCTACCAGGGAATTTCTACATCTGATAAACACCTTCAGTAATTTGACAGGATACAAGATTAACTCAAAAAATGATAAGTGGGCTGAGAAAAAAACAGAGACATCACCCTTTACATTTGCCATGAATATTATAAAATATTTTGGGGTAACTCTAACCAAACAAGTGAAATATGTGTATGTCAAGAACTTTAAGTCTTTGAAGAAAGAAATTAAAGAAGATATCAGAAAACGGAAAAGTCTCCCATGCTCTTAGATAGTAGGATGAACATAGTAAAAATGGCAATCTTACCAAAAGCAATCTACAGATTCAATGCAATCTCCATCAAAATCCCAACACAATTCTTCACAGACCTTGAAAGAACAGTACTTAACTTGATATAGAAAAACAAAAATCCTAGGATAGTCAAATTAATCCTGTACAAACAAGGAACTTTAGGACGCATCACCATCCCTGACTTCAAGTTCTACTATAGAGCTATAGTAATAAGAATAGCTTTGTATTTGCATAAAAACAGACACTGTAATTGAATCAAAGTCACTAATATTAATCCACACACCTATGAAGATCTGATTTTTGACAAAGAATCCAAAATTGTACAATGGAAAAAAAGAAAGCACCTTCAACAAACAGTGCTGGCACAACTGGATGTTGACATGTAGAAAAACACAAATCCAAATAGATCCAGTCCGCATCTATTGCAACACACAAAACTCAAGTACAAGTGGATCAAAGACAGCAACATAAATCCAGTTACACTGAACCTGATAGAAGAGAAAGTTGAAAGTAGCCTTGAACACATTGGCACAGGAGACTACCTCCTGATTAACCAATTTTAATCGACTGATAGATACAGCCTGGTTGACCATTGTCTCACTTCTCATTCTGCAATGTTAGAATTTCCTAGCAAAGAAGGCTTTACAGCAGCTTGAGGAGACCAGTCTTACTCAGCAGCTGGCTGTCTAGGGTATAGCCTGATAGCATAGATCATCTCTGCCCCTCTTCTGTGCAGGCTTCTGCAGCGAGAAGGTCTGCTGTTCCCAGACCACAAAGGACATAAGAGGAAAGGTTAAGGACAGTGATTGATTTTTAGCCCTTAGCCTTAACAGGACAATGCTTGTTAGCAGAAGAAATTTCTGTCTATTTCAACCTTTTAAGGTACTAATTTTTCCACATTATAGATTCTCTACATTATTAGTTGCTTATCTCATTATTGTGACAAAAACATGACAAAAAGAACTTTGATAGAGGAAGCATTTATTTGAGTTCCTATCTGAAGATATGTCCATCATGACAAGGAAAGTATGGTGGCCAGAACAGTGACTGCCAAAAAATGTGTCTTCAGCTGGGAAGTAAGGAGCTTGAATGCTGGGCTCAATTTGCTTTCCCTTTTTTATTCCATTAGGGATCCCAGTCCACGTGATGCTGCCCACATTCATGGTGGGTCCCCCCTTTTTAGTAAATCCTTCTGTAAATATCTTCTTCACATTCCCAGGAGGTGTGTTTCCATGGTGATTCTAATTTCCATCAAGTTGACAATGGAGATGAACAAGTGCCATTCATACTTTTTTGGGTTACTTTCATCCAGTTTGTCTATCATGTGCTAAACAAGGGGAAAAAGTTACGATCACATGTAGAAGGTTCAAATATGTATCCAAAACAAAAGCTACTAATTAGGTACCCGAACAAGAATTTGAACTTATGTCTTCTAAGATACAATGTTGTGGTGAGCCTCACTTTTGATCCTCAGGGTTTTCCATATTAGAATGATCATCTTTTTACTATTGTAAATAAAGCATTTCTTCTTTTACAGCTGGCATTTTAGTGATAACTGAAAACTGTTTTCTAGCACAAACATCATTTTGCATGAGAGATATATATCTTTCCACACAAAATATATAAATGGTGTTGTTCAAGGTTAGAATCCCTTTTGCTAATGTCTTCACGACATAAATGGTATATGTGTGAAAATGATCATCGTAATGCTTTAAAGTTTGTACAGGTATTTTGTGATTTATGGCATGCTTTCAAATACATGTATATATATGCATGTCTAACATGTGTACTAAGCAGACTATTTCTTACTAACTCCAAAGATATGGACCAGACGAGTTAGGTCCTTTGATTAAAATTGCAATGATGAAAAAGCATTCCTGAGCTACAGATCACAGCTTGAATTCAGAACACCCGTTTTCACTTCTCATATGAAAACCACTTCAGTTCATTTGTTGCTATACTGCTGGGAAAGATTTTCTTTTCCTTTTCAACACCTCCTGACTATATACACCAACCTAAACCACAGAGGATTAAAATAAAGACTTTATTAGTATTTCTAATAAGAGTATGAGCCAAAGGTTTAGTCAGCGCTCAGCAGGTGAGATTTCAGTTTATGACACGTATGATGGTGCCAAGAATCTCATTCCATACAACCAGTCTTCAAAGCTGTTGCAGAAAGACTTCCTCCTTATAACAGCAATGGACCTCACCCCTTATGTCCCTTATAACATGTTAATTTTGCAGGTGAAAAACAGTGATTCTTAAAATATGAAGGAGCCATTACAACTAAAATATGACATTAAAAAAGATAGCTACAGATCATGTCAAAGGGAGAGAGGTATAGGTAGCAGGGAGGTAGAGGCTTTGTTGAGTCTTATTATGGAAGGGTAATTTTTCTTGGTAATTTATGGATGTTTATGGATTTTATTTTATTCCTTCTTATTTCTTTTTAATATGTCCAGATGCATATTTTATTTGATTGGGTCAAAAGAATGGGATCTGAACCATATTTCAGGTGCTGGGTGGACACATGACTTTTTAAACTACCCAAAGTTTGTGAAGCTGTAGCTGCCCTCTACTAGCAAGAGGATTTCCAGTAAATAAGAAAAATTCCTCCTCCAGAGACTTCGGAAATAGTAGATGGTCTATCTAAAACTCTGTGTAAAAGTGCTTTGGGCATTCCTCACTCTTCCTGCTTGAGAGTGCCTCACTAGTCTATAATAAATGCTGCTTGTCTTCTACAGTGTGCTCCATGATTCACCTAAATTCATTCCACAGATCACAAGATCCAGAAAGTCAAGTAAATGCAAGGGGCACGACTCCAACAGTGAGGTCACTTAAGACTATCCCAATCAAGACAGTTTACGTATGAGATTTCCCATTATTCTTTCAGCATGGCAACCCTGGTGCTGGTAAAAAAAAAAAAAAATTCCCCAGTGTCTCAGAGCTCCAGGGAATACTTTGAAGAAAAGGAATATGAAGGTGCTGATTTCTTTAAGACAGATCACAGGATGCCTCTTTTACCTGGATCATCTTCTTCACTATTTTCTAAAGCATAGTAGTCAGAAGCCTCCAAGAGTAAACTGGAGAGAGAGTGGCATTGATTTAAGCTGTCAATAAACAGCATATCAAAGACTTTGCAGTTATTATGAGTATGCCACAGTTGCAGAGGACTCTTTTGGTCCTAGATAACAGAAAACCAACCTCAGCCTTGCTTAATAAGAAAAGAATTGCTCCCACAATAGGAGAATTTGCAGGCTTTGAACACAATTGAAGAGGGATTTGACCTCTTCCTCTAGACAGCGATCACTTTGCCATTTCTGATTCAGTCTATACCACTTGCCCTAGAAACACATCCTAGCAAGACCCCTTCTCACAACTGGAAACCACATCCTGTTAGGCCTATCCTAGAACCAAAGATCTTATTTAAGTGTCTGTCCATCAAACAAGTAAACCAAAAGGCCTAGGCTAGTACTGAGTTTAAACAATAGTTTGATATAGGCATGTATTCTGGAACGAACCACAGTCAAAGGTCAGTTGATCAGCATGAGTTCTGAAGGTCTGTGACACACATGGCTATTTCTCAACTAGTTCAGTCAGATTCTCTTGAAAACACCATTGTGAAAGGAAGAGAAGTCAGTCTGAAGAAGCAAATAATCAGAGGGGGCAGATGGTGGCAGCAGAGCCATGAATGTTCATGACACAAGTGTGTCTTTATATATGATATGCAAATATGTATGTTTATGTTCTTAAAATGTAAAATGTAAACTAAAAACTGTAGGATAAAAAGGACCATGGAAAAAATAACCTGCCCTAACTAGGTCTGAGCCCTGGGCCAAGGAAAACCACCCTGACGGTGATCTGACCCGGACCAGGAATTGAAATTACACCAATCCCTAAGCTTGCCTCAGAATCTGACCACAAAAATCCACCAATCCCAAGCCACCCTGGAAAGCTCTGCCCCACCTTCCTCCAAGAAATCCTATGGAAGATCCATACCCTGTTCAGGTCGCTGCTGTTTCTCAGCTGAGGCAGCCGCCCTCCTGGATGCCTCCTTTCCAATAAATCTCTTGAGTGAGGTTTGTTGTATGGTGTGATATATTCCCTGGAGGGGAGCTCAACTGTAACAACTTTTGCTGGAGAAGAACTGTAACATTTTTGCTGGCGAAACTTTGTGATATTCCTTGGCTCCTGACTGCCAGGATACCATCCAATCTTTCCATCCAATCTGCAATGCTTTCAAGAATACCTAGCTATTCTATATTTCCTCATTTTTATGACAAATAACTATGGAGTACTCATCAGACATTACTGGGATTTCCAAAATCCAGATTAAAAAGAGGATAAACAAGATGTAAACGTCAGAGAATGCAGAAAAATAGAGGAAACAAAAACCCCAGTTAAGGAAAGAAAGAGTGAAGGTGGGAAACATGGAGGAAAGGGGGAAGGGAGGACAGTGGGGTGAAAGGAAAAGGAGGAGGAGGAAGGCCTGGGAAGCCTGGTTAATGTCTCCATGGGGACTTAGCATGGTGTCCACAAAATGAGTAGCAGATCCTACTGTTAGCAATGAGTCCAACCACAACCTAAGGCTAAAAATCAAGGCTTGCAAGATGACTCAGAGGAAGAAGGTACTTGCCACCAAGTCTAATGGCCTGAGTTTGATTCCAAAGCCCACATGGTAGAAGGAGAGAACTGACTCCATAAAGCTGTCCTGTGATTTCCATATGTGTGCCATGATGGCACACACAAACATACACATATACACCCAAATAAAAAAAAATAAAGTGTAGTTTAGAATTTTTAAGTTAAAAAACAAAAAGATAGTATAATTAATTATTTTTAATATGAAGAATGTAAGTTAAAAATAGGTATATGGTTAAAAATATTTGCCTCTGGAGAGTGAGACAAGCAAGGAGCAATGATGTTAAAATTTTTTGTTTTGCTTAGTATTTTTAGCCACATGTGTGAACATAGTTAACATTTAAATGAAAAGATAGCTTCTTATAGATTACAGACAAGGAAAATAAAGAGCTGAACCATAAATTTGGCTATATATCTGCACTTTTAAATTAATCATATCTAGAATAAGGTTATATAAGAAAATAAAATAAAATAGGAAATGTACATTTGACCAGTTTAAGCCCTTGCCACTATACTTTGCCATTGACTATGATTGTTGACAGAGGTTTCTGTCCCAACTGGTCCCACAGCTATTCAGTCCCAAAGAAACAGAAAGAGATCTACATTAATTATAAACTGGTCGGCCTATTAGCTCAGGCTTCATATTAACTAACTCTTACATCTTAAATTACCCCATAATTCTTGTCTGTGTTAGCCACATAGGTTGGTACCTTTTATCAGTGAGGCATTCTCATCTTGCTTCCTCTGCATGTGGGTGACAACTGCAGACTAAGCCATTCCTCTTCCCAGAATTCTCCTATTCTGGTTGCCCTGCCTATACTTCTTGCCTGGCTCTTGGCCAATTAGCATTTTATTAAATGAATACAAGTAAAAAATTTTTACAGGGTACAAGACCATCATCCTACAGCCTATGATAAAGAAGTAACATGTAGTACAAAGTCTTAGAAAAAAATACTATGTCCATTGAATGGGGGGGGGCGTTCAGCACAGCAACAGGTAAGTAATGATACCCCTAAGGTCCAAGGCAGGTTACTTGCCATCCTAGTTGTGAACTAGTTACTTATCCTCTTTGAAATTTGAGGGTAAAATTTACTGTCACAAATGTAGCAGTTGAACGATGGGTGCCTTCAAAGGGCTTAGTACTAGGTTTACATGTATATGGACAACAATGAGCAAGTGCCATTTAATTTCTCAGTAGCAAGAAGGATGAGTTTGGGTGCTTATATCTGGTATGTATCCCTTGTCTCTTTGTGTGTCTTCTTATTGTTTATGGGTGTTTTCTTTGTTGCATCAAAGGACAAGACTCTCTGGGAAGAATTTGGACCCAACGTCCAACATCAAGGTCTGTCTTTGAATTCCTCTGACTATAGTTTGGGCAGA
Organism: Ondatra zibethicus; assembly: GCA_004026605.1. Classification (NCBI taxonomy): domain Eukaryota; kingdom Metazoa; phylum Chordata; class Mammalia; order Rodentia; family Cricetidae; genus Ondatra; species Ondatra zibethicus. Next base: position 64,388 of record PVIU01004648.1, read on the forward strand.
TGCAATTTTCAAGTGATATTCAGATATATCAGTTATTCTGTACAACAGATACTTGATAAACAGAGTATGTCTGTCTCTTCATTGAGATAAGCCCAAGTGAGAATGCAAATCTATTAAAGAGGAAAGGCAGAAAGTATATACAAGGGGCTGTTGACAGTGTAAAAATGAGAGTTCACTTCCAGAAAATACTGCTGAACATCTTCAAGGAATGTTTTATTGCCATAAAATATATGAGTTTCATAGACCAAAAAGAAAGTTATATTTGTTTGCACATTATATTTTTTTCCTGGAAAAGAAAGAAAAGTCAGGTATCAGTTCATTATGGCACTGCATCTCTGCTCACATAGGACCTGAAATGGCTACCAAGGAGGATGTGATTTCTGAAAGTTTCACACTCTGGCCAGGGGAGCAGGTAGGCTGACTGGAGATCTTTACTTCTCCCTCCTCTCTTCCAAATTCATTCCCCCAGCTCATCTCCAGCTCTGGAACAGACCTCCTGCTAAGACATCCCTTCTTCTCTTCCCCACCTCCAGTGGATCACTCATGTAGACCTCTCTCCAACCTTCCTTCCCTCTACTCATTGCTCGATCCAGCCCCCAATTCCCCAGGGTTTTTCCTCTGGGATCCCACAGGCCACTGTAGTCAGGGAGCAAGTAACCTAGATGCAGATTAAGTTTTGCCTTCCTCTCCTCTAAAACCAGTCCCCATGTCTCATTCCCAACTCTGGAACAGACCACCTGCTTTGGCCCCTTCTTCTCTGTACCCATATCCAACAGGTTACATAGACCATCTCCCCCACCTTCCTCAATAATCATCCAGTTATCTCTGTTCCCAATACCAGCACAAGTTTCCTGGAAACTCTCCCGCCAACACTGCCTGAGAAGCAAGTAGGCAAGCAAAGCAGGGGAGTTTCAGATTTCCACTCTCCCTCCTGTCCTTTATATTCAATGCCTCAGTGTAGTCCCCAGCTATGTAGCACACCACCTTTTGTGGGCTCTTTTCACTTTCTGCCCCCATTCCCAGGGTACTAATGTTTTCTCAGTGGAATACACTATTTTCCTCCTTCCTGTGAACTCCCTCAGCCCATCCCCTCCTATCCCATCTCCTTTCCTAAGTGTCAATTTTTGTAACTAAAAATATAGTGTCCCACACCTAGCAGGATCCCAGAAGAATTCCTTTCCAGACAACACACTGGTACCACACCTCCTAAGAATCAGAGAAAACGCCCAATTAACCAAGAAAAGACCAGATTTCAGTACCTAGGATTACAATATTCCCAAACCTAGATACCTAGACACCAGCACAGAATCACAATCAATACAGCCAGAAGCTTATATCTCCATTAGAGTCCAGAAACCCTATCACAGAAAGCCTTGAGTACTGCAGCATAACTGAACCACAAGAAAAAGACCATTATACAGTCTTTATGAATATGACAGAGGTCCTTAAAGACAAAAAGAATAAATCCCCAAAAGAAATCATTGAAATCATAAACATGCAAGGAAATGAATAAAATAGTTAAGATACGATGGTAGAAATAGAATCAATAGAAAAACCCAAAGTGAGGGAATAATGAAAATAAATTTTAGAGACTTGAACAGTAAATTCAAAGGAAAGCCTCACCAACAGAATACAAGAGGTGGAAGAGAGAATCTCAGGCCCTGAAAACACAATAGAAAAAAATGGACAGCTCAGTAAAAAAAAAAAAATCTTAGTACAAATGCCAAATCTAAAAATAATAAGAATACAGGAAAAAGTAATACAGGTCAAAAGCACAGAAAATACTTTCAACAACATCATAGAAGAAATATCTCCTAACTAAAGAAGGGGATACCTAGCAAGGTACAAGCAGCATACAGAAAACCAAATAAACTGGATAAGAAAAAAATGCTTTCACCAGGTAATAATTAAAACAATAAATATACAGAACAAAGAAAGAATTTTAAAAGTTGTGAGGGGAATAGACCAAGTAACACGTAAAAGTAGATCCATTAGAATAGCAAATGACAGCTCAATGGAGACTCTAAAAGTCAGAAGGGCCTGAACATTTTTTCTACTGACTCTAAGAAACCACAGATGCCAGTTCAGAATACCATACTCAACAAAATTTTCAATCATGATAGATAAGGATAATAAGACATTCCAATATAAAATGAAATTTAAGCAGTGTATCTCCTACAGAATGTGATAGAAGGAAAATTCAAATCTAAGAGGTTAACCACACCCAAGAAAACACAAGGAATAAATGAGACACTGAAAAGTCCTTTGAGAAAATCCACTACCCCTTCATAATTAGAGTCCTGGAAAGATAAGAGATGCAAGGAACACAACTCAATGTAATAAGGTAGGTGACAGGAAGACCCTAGCCAATATCAACTAAACAGAGGGAAAGTCAAAGCAATTCCACTAGAATCAGAAACAAGACAAGGTTGTTCACTCTCTCCTTATCTATTCAAATTTCATACTTGAAGTCTTATCTAGGGCAATAAAACAACTGCAAGAGATCAAGAGAAAACAAAATGAAAAGGAAGACCTCAAAGTATCTTTATTTACAGATGGTATGATAGTATACATAAGTGGCCCTAAAATATTCACAGGGGAATTCTTCTAGCTGGTAAATACCTTCATCAAAGAAACTGGATATTAAAATAACTCACAAAAATCAATAGCCCTCCTATATACAAATCATAAACAAACTGAGAAAGAAATTAGGAAACAACACCTTTCATAATAATCTCAAATAATATAAATATCTTGGAGTAACTCTAACCCAGCAAATGAAAGATGTGTGTCATAAAAAAACTTAAGACATTGAAGAAGGAAACTGCAGTAGATAACAGAAGTTTGAAAGATTCCCCCATGCTCATGGATTGGTAGGATTAACAGAGCAAAAATAGTAGTCATCAAACCAAGAGCAATTTACAGATTCAGTGAAATTCCCATCAAAATTCTAGCACAATTCTTCATAGATTCTGGAAGGATAATTTCAGCTTCATATAGAAACACACACATACACACACACACGATAGCTAAAACAATCCTACAAAGTGAAATAATTTTATAAAGTATCATAATTCCTGACCTCAAATAACTTCAAATGTATCAAAGATCTGCACATGAAACCAGAAGGACTAAACCTGATAGATGAGAACGTGGGAAGAGCCTTGAACTCATTGGTTCAGGAGACAACTTTCTGAACAGACCATGAATAGTACAGGCACTAAGGGCATCAGTTGATAAATGAGACCTCATGAAAACTGAGAAGCTTCTGCAAGGCAAAGGACATCATCATTCAGAAACAGTGATAGCTTACAGAACGGGAAAAGATTTTTTACTATCAACACATACATTAGAGGGCTAATACACAAAATGTATAAAGAATTCAAAAAGCAGGACATCAAAAATCAGACATCCTAATTTTAAAATGGGGTACAGAACTAAACAGAGAATTCTCAAAAGAGGAAACTCAACTGGCTGAGAAACAAAGAAATTTTCAACATCCTTAGCCATCAGGGAAATGAAAATCAAAACTATTGTGAGATTTCATCTTGTCTTCAATTGGTAATCACTTGTGCTATCACTAGGGCAGCAAACTACTCTTAAGGGTAGGGTCCATGCCCAACAGTTAGCAACAGAAAAACCATTGGCATCTTTGGGGGTTCCTTGTTTTGTAATATCAAGGCATGACTTCTTTATTGTTTATTTTTATTTTGTATTTTATAATATTTTATTTGTATTGTATTTTATACTATATTATTTTATTTTATATTATTGTATTATAACAGTGTGTGTGTGTGTGTGTGTGTGTGTGTCTGTGTGTCTGTGTGTCTGTGTGTCTGTGTGTCTCACCCTACAGGTTCTTTTTGCATATGTTATGGCTACTAGTTTGGTGTTTTTATTGGATTTTTTTAAATAAACATTTTTTAAAATATGGGTTAAACATTAAAACATACATGCAGACATAGCACTCATACCAAAGAAGAAGAAGAAGAAGAAGAAGAAGAAGAAGAAGAAGAAGAAGAAGAAGAAGAAGAAGAAGAAGAAGAAGAAGAAGAAGAAGAAGAAGAAGAAGAAGAAGAAGATGATGATGATGAAGACGACACTGGATCAAAAAAAATAGTGTATTCCAGTGTGCAAGGATAATAATTAAAAAAAAGATCAGTTTTAACTGCAGGAAGCTGGCCAAGGCAGTGGTGCATTTCTGAACAACTCATGACATTGTAGACGTCTGTCAAGTTCAAGTATTGTGAACTTGTGAGTGTAGCTCAATGGTAGAGCACTTTACCCTAGGGTTAAGTTCTTGTTTTGTTTTATTTGATTTTTAAGTGTGCAAAAAAAGTGGTGTCTGTGTCTATAAGTGTTTCTTTGCCTTTCTTTTCCTTATGTTTGTTTGTTTTGTACTATTAGGATGTGTTAGTTTACATTATATTATATTATTACCCCCTTAGAAGTGTGTTTGTTTCCATTGAGAGACAGAAAGGAGGTTTATCTGGATGGGGGTGGGGAGGTGAGGAGGAACTGATAGGAGTAATGGGAGGGGAAACCATAATCAGGAGATATAGTAAAAATAGACAAAAATCTATTCTCAATAAAAGGTGAAAAGATAGAAAATTTCACTTGATTATAAACATATAAGTGTGTGCAGTTGTAGTTGTGTATATGGTTAATGGATGTATAGATAAAGTAAAAAATACACTTACAAGAGAAGTATGATTGTTCTAAAATTATACTGTTGTAATATTTATATTATACTATAATATAATAATAATAAAATATTATATTATAATATTTATATTATATTATTGTAATATTTATATTATAGTGTAATATTTAAACACTTTTGAAAAATTGTTGCATGTTAGAATTGTTGCTCACAGACACATACAATAATTCCAATGAATTACTGCAGATACCCACTTTGAAGATTTAAAAAATGAGCTTTAGGCCAGTATCTGTCCGTTCAGGCTGCTAGAGCCAACAACCACTAACTGTGTAGCTTTCGCCCAATTCCTCCCAGCTCTAGTGGTCAGGAAGTCCAAAATCAAGGCTAAAGTTGAGAGTGTTGTGCATGTGTCCTCTTTGCTGTTCAGAGATGACATCTTCTCTGTGCATGTGCATGTGAGTGTGTGTGTGTATGTTATAATTATATCATTTCTTCCTTTCCTTTCCTCCAAACACTTACATATACCCCTCCCCTCCTTTCTTTCTTTCTTTCTTTCTTTCTTTCTTTCTTTCTTTCTTTCAAATACATGGTTATTTTTCCAGAACCTGTTATTTCATATATATATATATATATATATATATATATATATATATATATCATATACATGTGTATATGCATATACATACACATATGAAATATATATAATGTGCATGTATACCTTTAGATAATTTTTAATATAACCGGTTCAATCCGTATAATGTTAGCTGCATATATGTTTTCAGAACTGACCATTTGATTTTGGATAACCAAATGGTGTGTTCTCACCTTGGAAGACAATTTCTCCTACTGTCAGCATTTATTAGTTGCCTGGAGTTCTGTGTCGGGCTGAAGTCTCTTAGAATTTTACTCATCCACTTTGTCTTATCCATTAATGTCATCCTGTTCAGCTCACATTTCTGCAATCATGTCTGTGAAATTTTATGGGTGTAGCTTTTGACATTACTAGGAGACATGATTTCACAGCAAACTCCATGAACCTCTGGCTCTTACAATCTTTCCACACCCTCTTTCACAATGTTGCCTGAGCCTTAGGTGTGAGAGTGTTTTGTGGATGCATCCATTGGGACTGGGCTTCTCAACTCTGCATTTTGACTGGTTGTGGTTTTCTGTAGGTCTCTATCTAATGCAAGAAGTTTCTTCAGTGAGGGGTGAGGACACACTTGTCTCTGGGTATAAGAACAAATGTTTAGAGTGTTGTTAGGGATATTGCTGGCTAGTAAATTAGTGGTTGTAGATTCTCTCCAATAATCACAACTTCTCTAGTACTGAGCAGCTGACTAGGTTTCAAGTCACGGGCATGGTTTCCCTTTTGTTGAGTAGGTCCAAAGGCCAATTAGAGGGTTGTTGGTTACTTTCAAGGTATGGGTGACACTACTACACCCTAAGGGTTATCATGCCTGCTGGTAATTGATGTGTCTCATAGGCATCATAGCTGAATAGGACTGTTGGTCGTCTCCCTCATTTGGAAGCTTGCATGGCAACTTTTGGTACTATGAGAGTTAGTCTTTGGGGTGGCGGCATTCTGGTCAGTTCCAGATCAGGAATCTCTGATCCTTGTTTCTGAAGTGCATGGTGTCCACAACAATAGAAACTTTCCTTCTACCTCTGGGGGAAAACCAAAGGCAGAAGCAATAGACTGTGTTCTTACTGTAGGGAAGACAGACATTTGGTTTTTCTCAGTGAAGAGGAGGGATCTGTGACTTAATAACCATCCAAACACTCAGCCCCTTAGTTATCACACTTAAGGCATGTTTCAGCATATTAATTTTAAATAAACACATTCAGTCAAGAGTATTAACATCTGCAAATGTCATGTTTATTTCCTATTGTTCATATTGTTGAAATAACATCCTCACTTCCATAACATACTCCTAGATCACCTTGATACAGACTTGCCATGGTGATATCAATTACAAGATGAATAAAATGAAATCAAGATGTATCTAGAGTAAAAATGAGTGAAGTCATACTTTGAAAGTGAAATTTTTGTTTTATTAGTCACTGAAGTAAAACAATATTCCATGTAAAAAGTACATTTGTACAACATTGTATCTGAGAAGAAAAGTCATCCTAACACAGCAATTGAGTAAAAAATGAGATGATCTACAATAACACTTAAGTATGGAGGGAAGCATGAGGTTTGGCTCAAGGATTAGGACATAAAATTTTTAAATTATTATCACGTTGCTTATTTTGAATGTGTGTGCATGTGGGCATGGGTATGGATGGTATATCCATGTATACTGTGTGATGCTCATAGAACAATTTACGGATGCTGGTTCTCTGGTGCGGGATAATTGTCTGTATTCTGTCCATCATGTTTTAAATAAACACTGATTGGCCAGGCAGAAAGTATAGGTGGGTCAACCAGACAGGAAGAGGGGTGGGGCAATGAGAACAGGAGAATGCTGGGAAGGAGGAAGCCCATTTTTCCCCACTCCTTCCAGACCACTGAAGAAGCAGGATGTGACCTGCCCCACTGAAAAAGGTACTGAGCCATGTGGCTAACATAGATAAGAATAATGGGTTAATATAAGCTACAAGAGCTAATAAGAAGCCTGAGCTAATGGGCCAATCAGTTTATAATCTTATGGACACCTCTGTGTGATTTTCTTTGGGGCTAAATGGCTGCGGGAACTGGGCAGGATAGAAACCCCGACAAGCAGGCCCTTCATGTTACAGTTCTCTCCTTTCAACAGTAGTTGTTGAATTCATTTTGCCCTGCTTAGCAGCATGTGCTTTACAGGCTGAGCCATCTCACTGGCCCTAGATAAATGTTTTAAAAAACACAATGCTAAGCCATGCACTGTACTAACTATGGGGTTTCTTACTTGCTATCACTCTCAACACATCCAAAGAAACTAGGAAGCCCCCCAATCATATACAAATTACTACTTGATGTGTGGCAGATAACCAATAACAATAAATGTCTACAGAAAAAAAATGTGGGGTTTCTTATTTTGTTTTCTTTCTGTCTTTTAAAACTAGCCCATCCAAGTTCAAAATAAGTGTTTCTAATAGTGATAGATTGGATATGACCTAGGATCATGTTTTAAAAGTGAGAACACTCATTTACATTATTTTATGTATTTAGAAAAATAATAGGCTAGGTTATGAATGGCACAACTGTCAGTTTTGTTAAGGAATGTAAAATTAATTAGATATGAGAATAAACGACATAATGTAGATTCAGAAAAATATCAGATGTGATGCTGTCTTGTGGAACTTCTCTGCTGTCTTGCTTTGTTTTTTTTTAATGTGAGTTTATGAGCTATGTGTGTGCATGTGTGTGTGAGTACATGTGTGTTAGTGTGTGTGCATGTGTATAAGTATGTGTGTATTTGTCCATGTATGTGTTTGTGTGTGTGTTTATACATGTGTGATATGAGTGATGAGTGTGTGCAATGTATGTGCGACTGTACGTGAGTGTGTGTATGTGTGCATCTGTATGTTTGGCATGTCTATATATGTGTGTGATATGTATATGTACTTGTGTGTTTTTGATGTATATACGTGTGAATATGTTATGATATGTGTGTAAGATCTGTGTGTGATGTGTGCATGTGTGTATAATGCCTGTACATGATATTGTGGAGCATGTATAATCTATGTGTATGTTGTGTGTGATGCATATGTATGATGTGTGAAGTGTGTGTGATATGTATTTGATATGTGTGGTGTATGTATGATATATGCATGTGTATGTGATGTGTTTGTGTGTGATATGTGTATGTGAGTTGTGTCTGATGTGTGTGATGTGTATGATGAGCATGTGTGATATATATGTGTGTGATGTGTGAGTATGAGTAATGTGATTTTATGCGTGTGATGTATATATGTGTATACAAGTGGTATGTGTATTGTGATGTATGTTATATGTGTTGTGTGTGCTGTGTATTTGTGTTCACGAGCCACTTGTATGTGTGTAAGCATGTAGCATTTATGTGTGATGTGTGTATTGTATGTGATGTGTGTTTTATATGAGTGTTCATGAGTCATGTAAATGTGCATGTGGTGGTAAAAGGGCAACTTTGAACATCAATTCTTGAAGCAGAGTCTCTTGTTGCTGACATATATGCCAGGATACCTGGCTCACAACTTCTTGGGGATTTGCCTATCTCCACCTTCTACCTTGCTGTAGCAGCACTGGAATTATAGTTGTAGGTTTCTACAACGTTTTCATATATGTTCTGGGAATCTGAACTCTGATCCTCATATTTGCCTACAAAAGTTTTAAGTGCTTAGCCATTTCTGCAAGCCCTCTTTTGTTTTGCCTTGTTACTGTTTTTCATAATCTTGATTCTGTAACCTCTTCCTCAAGAAGACATGTGAAGACTAAAACACATTACCTAGTTAGGAATGATGTCTTAAGACCTTGCAAGCTTCCTTTCTATGTGGACAAAAATCTTCAAATCTGGAAGAGAAAGGCTGTCTTGTTTTATTGTGAAGTACTCATCCCCAGCCTAGAATTCACCACAGCCTTTCATCACTGTCAGCCGCACCCTGGAAATTAACATACATTTTATTTTTCTTTCTCTAACATTAAAAATACATTGCAATGAATAATATAGCAGGGCTGTGTACAAACCTAAGGCTCCCACATCCACTTTAAACGTTTGTTCTTCTGCAGAGACTCTCTGAGGAAAACATATTGAAAGGATGAACAGTAATTTAATTTTTTATCATAAGCATTAGTGGCGAATAAAGGACAAAAGTATTTTGCTGTGCTAAAGATAAAGGATGAGAGAGTCATCAAGGGAAATTGCTGCCTTCAGATCGACTGGTGGGTCATGCACACTCTCTTTCCTTTCAAGTAGAGAAAACCACATGGTTAATATGCAGCTCCTGCAAGCATTTCATTCATACATACATACATATCACATGTAGCAAATATTAATCATACATCCTCTATTTTTTCATTATTTTAGAGGAAAAAATGAAGAGCTTTTAATTTAAAAATGAGAGGACTGTTCCACAGCATTTCCATTAAAATATGAATCTAAAATTCAAAGTTTTATTGTTTTTCAGTGTCTCCTGAATTATATTATTATTTCTAAAACTGAAATGAGAAAAAGCTCTATTCTCAAGTCAGATTGTTAATTAGCTGTGAAAAAAAAACACCTCAGATTTTCCTTGTGCCCAAAGTCATAATGATGTGTGATATTCATACATGAATTCCTTTATTCTGTTGAAAGCTTAAATCCAGTAGCACATTTCCTGCAATCATTGCTTGGAATTTTGGAGCATTATGGAAAAGATTAAAAATAAAACATTGCATTTTCCTACAGAAAATTTAGAAATTACTTTATTTGACTATTAGTAGATAGAGTTTATAATATTTGATATACAAGTAATGAAAAATATATTTAATTGGGAAGGCATTATGGCCTATGAGGAAATGAAAGCAAGGCACATATAGTAATAACTCTTTTAAACAAGTCTATAATTAAATTCTTCATCTAGACTCAAGTTGAAAACTTCTGCTTAATTATCTGTTGTGGCTGCCGATTTTAGACCATGTTTAAGAACCGAACACAGTCCTGGCTTTCGACATCTTCAGAATCTTATCATGCTAGGTCCAGTTCTGGTTTCGGAGTTTTTATTCTCATGCCAAGGTCCTCCAGTTTCTTTGGTCTGTGATTCCTTCTAATGTTTCAGTAATTTTTAACAGTGTTTCTAGACCAAGAGACTTGGCAATTTCACTTCTCAAGACATGTTGTATCTACCAAATGCTTTCTGCAACTCAGCAGATGTTTGAAAAGATAATACATATAAATTGAAAGAAAAAAATGATGATGACATTTCACTATTTTAAAATTTAGTTCATTTCTAGTGGAATGTGCATTTGTGTTAGGTACTATCAAACTACTTCTCAATCTGAGCATTTCCTTTAAATTTTGTTTATTATTTATATTTTGAGACAAGATTTCACACAGTGCCCACTAGCATCGAACTCATGAAAAGGCTGCGAATAACTGAGAATTCCTGATCCTCTTGGCTCTACCTCCCAAATGTTGGGAATAGAGGTATGCCCCGTCCCTCCCAGCTTGACACTTGCATTTTTATTACAATATTACTTCTTATTATTAACAAAGTAAAAATGAAACAAAAGCATCTTCTTCAACACTTGATGGTACTGAAGGGAATGTGATAATCTGAACTTACCTGGTAGCAAGTACATGGGCATGGATGACCTTCAGCACATCGCTCTCCCTGTATCTAACAATTTGGTGGGTGTCGAACAGTGGCTCTTCCTTAAAGGCTGTTATATTTTTCATGAAGCCTCTGATTATCTTCATTTCTGCCACTGTGATTAAATAGCCTGACAAAAACTCAGCTAAGAAGCGAAAGGGTTTGTTTTACCTTCACTGTGGGGAGACCAGTATGACACTTGAAACAGCATGCACAGCCAAGAGCTGAGATGCAAGAATGCACTGGGGCCCAGATGTGCTCAGTCTCCTGTCTTCTCTTCTGCAGTCTAGCATCCAAACCTTGGTGATGCTGCTGCTCAAAATGGGCAGAACTTCGTGTCTTAGTGAAAGACAACTGCCACAGACCAACCTGATGTAGACTCCCCTCATAAAGACCCTTTTCCAGGTGGGAGAATTCTAGATTGTAGCAAGTTAACAATTAAAATGAGCCCTAACAACTTCTAAACTCACTCAAGAATCAATGAGTTATGAGATGAAATTCATGGTTCACATGCACTAAGGAAATTCTACAAAGAAATCAGGTTACCTGGCCACAAATAAAAATCTTGTGTCTCTAATTTCACTTCTCCCTTTTCTCCCCTCTGCTTCTCTTCCTTTCCCTCCTCTCCCCTCTCCTAATCGCTCTTGTCCTCTTCTTGTCTAGATTTTTTTCAACCTTGTACTCTATAGATGTCTTTTATGGTCCCAGCCCTTCATTTTAAACTTCAAGAATACTCTTCAAAGCAATTTATTTCCATGATGTCACTGAAGGCTTAAGTACCCCAACTTCTTTGGGGACATGCAATCACCTTCAGAGGCAGCAGGCACTGTGGTGATCACAGTGCTTGGCATATGCAGAGAAGGTACACTCCTTTCCTGGCTTCTAAACTACCTTAAATATTGTGACATGTGAGCCATTATTCCTGGAACAACTTAGTACTTCTTCAACTTTCTGTGTCCGTGGAGTGTTGATATTCATTCAGAGCAATATTGCATTGGTTTTTAAATGTCTTGCTTTACTCCTTTAACCAGCGAATGATGCAGACGCCTGGATGTTTTGCAGTCATTGCAAATAATATTAGGCCTCCCTGCATGGAGGGAGACAGCATGTATAAATATTAAAAGCTGTGTTTAGTGCACACTTTCCTAGATTTGCATAAAATAGAGGAATAACATGGATGGAACATTCTCCAGATCACTTTTTTTAAGCAATGCAATAACTGAAGTCAAATGCCAGAATACATTACAGCTACTATACATTTTTTTCTTCTCTTTAGTAAAGAATGATTGTGATGATAACAACCTGATCAGGAGTTTAATAGGGAAAAAGAAAAAAGAAAAAGAAAAAGTGTGGGGCTGCATATTATTCCGAATCAACAGCACCACCTTCTGTCTGCCTTGGGAGAGACAAGCTTTCTGCCATGTGCCTTCCTAACTTGGATCTTGGGCAATGGACACGAGTCTGAACTGGCTCCTTACCTGAGATCAAAGAAGTCACAGTAACTTAAAGATTGAAAACTACATTTTAAGATAACGAAGAGAAACATTGAAGCAAAGGTTTCACATGAAAAGTTCATGGTCTGAATACAGTTCTGCTCAGCAGCTGTGTTTCCCCGGCTTTCTGCGTATGTACTTTTTCTACATGGAAACTCTTTGAGAGAGCATGAGTATGTGCACGTTGGGGGAGAGGGGAGGAAGAGAAGAGTCCTGGTTTGGTACGATAGGAATGATTTATAAAACCTTGTGTCAACTCATGTAATGGTCTCTATCTAAGTGTCACAATAAATGGAAAAGCAAATTGATTATAGGAGTGAATAAAGTCATATAACAGTTTTCAAATGTGCATACTCCTGAAACACAAAGCTATTCCATTCTGCTTTCTGTTTCAGATAAGTGAAACCACAGAAGCCTTGAGCAATTAGAACATTTATAAAGAAGAAGCTAATTTGGGACTGAACTCATAAAATGCATGAAGTATTGCAATGAATAGCAATGCATGGGGAATGGAGGGGTGTCACAGCATGAGTCGAAGTCTTACTTCCATACACATGGGCAAGTCTATAAAGTGATTCCCTCAAGTGTCTGTCTTTGAGAGGGCTCAGAGAAGCTTCCCACAGTGAAATGACCCCTGGCACTATGCCATGTCACCCCCAATGACACAGGAGAATGATTCCAATGGTCTGACTTCACTTCTCACATCTGCGTCACAAATGACTCCTTTGGAGAGCAGGAAACTCAATAGAAATGAGGCATGACGCTAGAGCTTTAGCAGTTAAAACACCACACACACTCCTCTCCAGGACAGAGGGGGGGGGAGCTCTGCTCATAAGCCCATTTATTTTCCCCAGTGATAGCAAAAAAAGTTAGCTGTAAACATAGTCAGCTCAATTCTGACAGAATCCAGAAAGGACGTAGGTCATTAATGGTTTACTAGTTTACATTTCCTGAAATTAAATCATTTCATCAATCTTTTCACATTACTTTTATATAGTTAAAACATTTTGTAAAGTCAGGAGAGATTTCATGGAATTTCTCGTGTCAGGGATACCTGTGTTAGCTCTAAAGCCAAACAAAATTTACTAGACTCTTTCAACAATCCATTTGGTTTTATCTGAATAAGTAGACTCTGATGTCATTAAGGTATAATCTTTTTAGCTTGACTGAAGACAGGAAAGTGAAAAAAATTGGTCTTCAAGCCCCTTGCTATCTGTGATTCTATTTGTTACATTGATTTAAACTTGCTAGATAAACAAGCTTCAATTAGAGTCAGTAAGTGTTCTGGTAAATGAGTGGTGAAACCTTTCTCACCTCCTAAAGTCCTTGATTCCACAGGGCTGTGGTACAGAGTCAGTGTGTCGATCAGTGCTGGAGAGGGTGATGGGAACCCCTGTAACGCTAGGATACAACACCAAGAAAAGAGGATGAAAAATTGCCATTAGTCAGCCCAAGCTGGCTAGTGACCCCTATATAAAACCCTCTTTCCCTTTAAAAAACAAACAAACAAACAAACAAAAATCAATTTGTAGTAGGTGGAGAAACTCACATGTTGTAAGAGAAGTTTCCATGGTAAACAAGTGTCTATTACCTCAGAAAAGAAATCTACAGATATTTCAGCCATTGCAATTCAAAACTATTTAAAAAGTTGTTTGAACCAAAAACCCACTGAGCATTGAAAAAAAGTCAGGCATGAATACTAGTAAAGCTTTTACAATTCATAATTTTACTTACTCTTCACTGACTTCATTTAAATCCCATTCAACAGTTATCAGAGCCAATGCTGATCATGTTTGTTTGCTTCTTTGATTTGCCATGTCTTCTAGTCAAATTATTCTCATTGTAAATATCACTTTAAGAAGCCCACTTCTCAGAGATGCAATTGAGAAGAGATGTGAATGCTGCTCTAGGGAAACATATTGAAAGTGTTCCCCAAAAGCTGGCTGTATTCAAGCTATCAGTAACATGAGATGCAACCCGGAGAAGTTTATGTATTTATCCTCTGTCTAAACAAGTAGTTTGCAGTGCAGTTGTCTGTGCTACAGATTTAAAGGGATCTAAGTAGCTTGTATACTGTTTCTGAGATGTGAGTGCTATACAGGTTATTTTTTAATCCTTTGGAGTTGTTTGTTTCAGTAATCAGGCCATAGGCCAGAAGTTAGTCTTTGTGCACTCTCTCGGCTGCCTGAGAAGGTTGACGTTCATTGTGGTTTGATAAAATTTGAAATCATCCAGGAGACACACCTCCAAGCATGTCTGAGGGTGTTTAGAGAGTTTTAACTAGAGAGGAAAGATGTGCCACGAAAGTAGCCAACACCACCTTTGGCCTGGGCTACCAGACTAAATAAGAGAAAAGGGAGGAATCCCACAAGACACCATCATTCTGTGCTCCCCTCTTCGTAGTCTGTCCAGATGTGTGCATCTGCTGGCATGAGCTCTGTCTCACCCTCCTTGCCCTTGTGCATTATACCCTCTTAAAACTGTGAGCTCAAAGCAGTCCTTCCCTTGAACTGCTCGCTACCAACTATCTGGCCATAGTGATTGAAAAAGAACCTAATACACTGGGAAACGATTTTACCTCGGGTTCAGCTTTACATTCAAAGTTGCTTCTGGAGATTTTAGTCAATCATTAATATGAAATTGCCTCAAAAACAATTTATCCAATTCAGAAGGCAAAACACATTGCTTCTAAGTCCTCTACATAAATATACCATGACCTCATTTGACTACTACAGGATGGAAAATAATTAAGTATATGTCTAGCATCCTTATCATTCCTCTTTTGAAAAGTACACTATTAATTTTTCACTTTTAGTAAAAACATAACTTTATCATAACTGGAGAATCACTCTGCTAGGTTTTACTCCCTGTTGGCACTACTTTAAACTACAGAGATATAATAGAACTGTCTTTAATGCTGGCATGGGTTTATTTAAGGACTAGCTATGAATGGGTAACCACCCATGCATTAAGAACAGAGCTTTTAAATGTAGCATAGTAAATGAGTTTCGGCTTAAAGGGAAACCTTCAGAACTCCATGTTGTTCAAGAAATCAAAATCCAATTTTTCCTCAGTTCTTAAAACATGCCAAACTCTTATGTATTATGTACAATCCAAACTTCTGCTTAAGTAAAAAATACTAAATGAATTTGTCATGTTTCTTCTTCTAATCTTTACCAAGATATGTGAGCTGACACTTTGAAATAGGCTCCTGGCATCATAAATTCCAAAAATTCAGTTTTTGTTCAGACAATTGGCTAAGGAATTTTTCCTTCTCTGGCACAAAGAAATAGTGCAACCCAAACTCAGACATGAGTCATTTTAGAAGACAGAGGATTATCCATTTACAATTGGATTATGAAGAGAATCAAGTCAAAGTCATGAGATGTAAATGGGAAGGTTTTTTTAATGCAAGAGAGCTAAGAGCCTGAAAAATCATTAGAGCAGATTTTACATTGGAGAATTGAGAGGTCAAGCCATTAGCTTTGTGAATTTGCAGAGGTTTCCCAGAAGCTTGCTCAAATCCACTCCTAGGCCTATGTGAAACTTATTCAATTCATTAGCATAATGGCATAAATGACCACTTGCAAAATGAAGAATGACAAGAGTTTCTAAACCTGTCTTGTGAAACCTCGGGGTCATGTTGAAAAATTATAAAAACAAGTCTACACAGCACAGACCCAGATGAGAAAGAGCCCGCTGCTTTTGTTCTCCTAGAAGACAAAGCTAGTCTTCTCCCTCCATGTGAACTTGCTATATGGGATACTTAGTCATTGGTACTTGAATCTTATCACTTCTATGATTAATAAAAATGGATGGGAGCTAAAGTTAAAATTATATTTGATTGA
Organism: Ondatra zibethicus; assembly: GCA_004026605.1. Lineage (NCBI taxonomy): Eukaryota > Metazoa > Chordata > Mammalia > Rodentia > Cricetidae > Ondatra > Ondatra zibethicus. The sequence continues at coordinate 80,644 of PVIU01004648.1, forward strand.
ATATTCTAAAATCATGCTGGCTTTCAATTGTTTTTCTTTTCTTTGGAAGTTGACATAGAAAAGGCTGAATAAATATATTTGATTTATTTGTTTATTCACTTGGGGTCTTTGAGATAGGATTTCACATAAATTAAGCCAACCTTTGCCTCCTTATATAGGTAAGGATGACCTTGAATATTGTTCCTCCTGCTTCAACAATCAAAGTGTTGAAATGACAGGCTTACACAACCATACTAAGTTTAGATTTTAAATAAAGCAGTGAGTTACTTCCATGAAGCTAAAACATACAAGCATTCACATTTAGAAAAAAATATAAAATGAGAGCATTCATCCGTGACAACTGCTGTAATTTGTAAAACTGCTGAGACAAAGCTCATATTTTTAAATATACATAACATCTAATAAGTGATTAAAATTATTTCACCAATGTCCAAGAAATGACTAGAGAGAAATATATACAGATAGAAACATAAGATTTATGCAAGACTTTGTCAAACACAGTATTCATGAGGGCCATATTTCCATTTAAAAGCAGGACCTTTATTCAGGATGTTCGATCAGAAATGGTGGCAGACATGCATTTGTATTTTATGAATTATGCAGAGATATATTCCATTGGCCTAGATTCCGATATCAGCTGTATTGCTTATCTCCTGTGACTGTAGTTGTGATTCAATTAAATACTATAAATACTTTTGGTTGCAAGCCTAGCCTTTAATGTCTGAGTCATCTCTCCAGCTCTTAAATACCACATATAACGCATCTAAAGCCTATTGCCACAAATAAGAGGATTCTTTCATATTCCCCTCTACTTCTCAATGTTATATAGGTGTTTAGAACCTCCTTTGTATCCAGTTTCTAGCCAGATTATACTACTACATGATAACCCTTTCTCTTATATGATGACAATGAAGATGGCCAGATAGAAGTTGTAGCTAAATTATGTTTCAGGTGCATAAGATATGTATAAGTTTGAGTTTGTTAGTTAGAAATGAGGGAGATAATCACAAAGAAAAGAGCATTAGAAAAATATTTTTAAAAAGTTCTTAACCACCATCTCAACTCTTCCAATATCCACTCCCTTCCCAACTTTGGGTCATTGTTTACCCCATCAAGACCAATTTGTGTAACTAACTATTCTTGAATTTGTGGGTTTCCTGGACTTGCACAAGTTTGGAGGTAGTGTTTTGCTTACTGTCCATTCTGTCAAGGTCACTGTGATTTCATTTGTCAACTGCACAGCTGTGTTCTGAGAACTTTGATTCTTTGTAATCACCAGAATCCTCAGGTTGCTACACTCTTCCACCCTCTCTTCCATTAAGACCGCTGAACCTTGGAAGAAAGGGATGTAATGTATATACATTACATTGAGGGTTGAGAATTCTCCAGTCTCTTGTTCTCTGCACCATGGCCAGTTGTAGGTGATTGTGTTAATCACTGTCTACTGCAAATCAAAGCTTCTCACATGAAGGCTGAGAGTAGCATTTCTCTATGAGTATAACATTAAGTCATTAGAAGTCAAATTAACACTATGATCATTTAGTAAAATACTAGTGGTATGCCCTCCTTTAGAGCCTATGACCTGTCTAGGCATTAGGCATTGGTTCTTGCCCTAGTAATGGTGTCTGGTATGGATTTCATCTTGTCTAGTGATATTCAAAATCAATAAGAAAGTGGTTGTTTACTTCCATGATATTCACATCACTGTGGAATATCAGTGTGCATATATTTCAAAGTCTATCGTTATTGTAACTTGAAGAGTTCACAGATATGTATTATCTTATTTTGGGTTAATATTCTTGTGATGAAACACCACAACCAAAAGCAAGTTGTAAATGAAGGGATTTAGTTGACTTCCATTTCCACATTGTAGTCCATAATTAAAGGAACTCAGGACAAGAACTTACACAGGGCAGGAACCTTGAGGCAGAAGCTGAAGGAGAAGTCATGGAGGGGGTTCTGATTACCGCCTTGCTCTACTTTATTTGGAGGAAAACAATAGGTAAATTCTACACAGAAAACTTTATTTGTCCCCACAGATTAAAGAACAGACCAGCATTCGCATGTCTCCACATTTTTATTCTACTGGTTTCCTGGTCTGAGCCTGTCTCTGCTTAAAGGCCTGTTATCTTAATGTGTTCTTAATAACTGGATAACATAATAAAATAGACTGGGTAATTTACAAAGTATGGAAATTTATTTTTCTCATTCAATAATATGGTGTTAGCTGTTGACAAAAGCCTTCTTACTGTACCCAAAACCACAGAGAGCATCACAGGAGAGATACAGTGAGTGAGTAACAGGGTTTGTTTTTATAACAAGGCCACCCTTCTAAGAGCTCACCAACTCATTAATCAATTAAGGAAGCAATCCATTCATGAGGACAGAGGACGGATTACCAAATCACATCCCCAAGACTCCACACCCCAACACTCCTGCACTAGAGTCCACATTTGCTCTTCGGGCACATAAAAATTTGGGAAGACATGTTCAAACCATAGCACTGAGTGAGTCATTCAGAAGCTGAGTCATGGGCTTGTCAGGAAAAAGTTCAATTAATTTAAATATACCACCTCCCTGTGGCACAAGGCAGTCCCTCTGATTACCCTGCCACTCCCCTCTTCTTTACTTATGGTCCTCAGGCCACAGCGCTTACTCTCTGCTGTAGGAGATCAGTTTGAGTTCATGGTTCTGCTGATTGTTCACTATGATGAATTGATGTTTACTTTTGTCTACCATAATTAAAATTTATATGAAATTTGCCTATACAAGAACATAGACACAAACAATATTCAAAATATACACTTATTTCTCTAATGAGAAACAATTGGATTTGTCATCATCTCCATTTTGCAATTATAAAGCATTGCTACTGATCTCAGCATTTTATATTTGTGTGTATTTATGTGTAGAAATAGGCATAGCTATATACATGCATGTATCCATGTCAGCCAGTGATAGACTTTATGTAAGAGTCCAATTAAGTTGAAAACCGATAGTAATATTGCAGCTAATCATAATGCACAGATCAATGTATCACCTCTATCTGTGAGAAAGATGACATAGAAAAGCCTAAAGTGTGTGATTTTATATATATAATTACATATAGCAACTCATTTTTGATAAAGCCAATAAATTACTGGTAGTGCTATATGTATTTACCACACAATGTTTTTAAAACTGTTTAGTGTATGCCTATCTATTGTACTTAGCTTCTAAATTTACATTAGCATAAGGTGTCATTTTATACCAGCAGCACCTCCTAAACCCACATTTACCACACCTCTCATGTATCAAGTCACCACACTGAAGGACTGACCTATACTATCTAGTTTTGGATAAGAACATTCTATAAGTCCACAATTTGGTTAACTCTTCCAATATAACATGATCTTCTCATGCAGCATTGAGCTCATGACTGTATGTATGCATGCCTATACATACAGAAAGAATAGTGATTTTTTGAATTTAGAACACAAATTCTGTTTCTTGTTGTAACTCTAAAGTAATGTGATGTCATGTAGTATGTATTAAGTAATTTATACTTAAAAATGGTTGCTGACTTATAATACATATAGTTGCATAGTTATAGTACGACTTATAATTCACAGGAACTAGTGATGCATGGAAGTACTCACTGTGCCTTTTAGAAATGCATAAGCTTGTTCTTGTTATGGCCACACCACTCTGAATGCGCCTTATCTCAGAAGCTAAACAAAGTGGACCCGGTTCATACTTGTGTGGAAAAATTTACAATTCATGCTGGGGATATATGTCAGTCATTAGTGTACCTGTGTAGCATGCCAGGATCCCTGTGCTCTGTAAGCCAAATGTGGTGGTCTTTGCCCACAATGCACTAAGGAGATGCGAGCAGGAGGATCAGAACCTCAAAGATATCCTTGACCTCATACCAACTTCTGTGCCAACCTGGGCTACATGAGCCCCTGCCTCAAAACAGAACAACAACAAAGAAAAAGACATAGAAGTCTCAATACATTTGTGGTTCTAGTGGCAATTCCACTCTCGTTTCTTTAATTCTGTTGATTCATTACAAAATATAGAAAGGCTACTGATGCCTTGCTTTCTTATTGCAAGGGCCTACTATATGACCTCTCTTTGTCATGACTATAAACCCCTAATAGACAAAGAGATAATTTGTTTTTCTCCTCTGTCTCTGTGATCACTCATGGTGCCTAGGGCTCTGAACAAATTGCACACTAGGTAGAATTTATTAGTTGTCACTTTCACTTATCTAAGATGTCTTATATTTTCTCACACCTGACACCTGTCCGAATAATTTCACCTGTGAAACCTTATTGGATTCATTATGCCAACAATATGCCATGGGTTGAGGATGGAGACAATTCCATTTGCCAGTGGCCAACTGCTACTGGGCATTGGGTCTATCAAGTTTTCTTGCAGGTAAACATTTTGGTGGCATTAATGAAATCATATTAATTATGTTAATTCACTTAGATATGCTTGTCCAAGCCAATTTTATTGTTAATAGAGAAAATTGCAAATGAGGTCACATGATAAATGCTTGTCCAAAATACCCTGAGAATATTAAGCTGTACCCTTCCTCTTGTCTCCATAACACATATTCACATTGCCATATTACTGGAGCTCACAAACACCTGACTGCATCCCCTCAGTACATGCTTGCTTAGTGTTTCTATTCTGCAACTATCAACAATGTGAAATGTCCACTTCCTAATTATGTTCCTCATTTCATGTCACATTGTATATAACCATCTTTGGACATCAAATAAACAACAGAGTTTCCCAGTCATCAATAATGAAATGAAAGGAGTGTAAGATGTTTTTGTCCTGTGCAGATCATAAGGTCTATTCCCCCAATGTGTGAGAGAAGGAAGAAACTCAATTGCACACATGTTAAAACAAACTCAGTCTAATTTGGACTTTAGCACTGGTTGAAATTTGATTTGCTTCTGGCAAAATGAAAGCAAAGCCTTATAATTAAAAAATTATAGTTGGCATGAAAATGCAATAACTGATTTAAAATATAATTTAGGTCTATTTTATAGTCAATAATTTGGAGGTAGGAACAAAGTAGAAACAAGGGATGCAAAGGTTTTTAAGGCCACAGAAAACAGATAAAACTAAGAGAGGAAGGAAGAGTTAAAAAAAAACCGTGAAGTAGTTTAAATCTGAAGCACACAAAACTGTCTGAAGCTTTTAGAATGCCTTACACTCACAAACGCACACACACCAAAATTAAATTCCAATTCTTGGCACATCATCTATTGGTAAGGGACAGTGAACCATGTGCAGGAACGGAATGCTTCAAAAGCAAACTATCTTAGAATTTTTAATAGGGCTAATTGTATTTTTCAGTTATACAGGCAAATGTTAATACTTGATTAGAGCAAGCAATAAGTTAATTATTGAGTTTATGGAAATATGTCAATCAAAAAAGGGACTAAAAAGCAATTAGAGAAAGAGGATAGACTTGATTAGGAGTGAGTCAAGAGTTACTAAAAATTAAAAGCAAACAAAATCCAATTAGAGGAATAGTAAAAGCAACCTTTGTTATTCACATTCTTCCTAGATGCTGGAAGATTTGACAACAAAGAAAGTATAAAAAGAGTATTATGGTAGAAGAAGAATGGTTCTAATATATATCCAAAGTTTTTAATCTCAGAAACAAGAAGAGAAATTTTGGAAGGAAAAGACATGTTCTAACAGTGAAGTTTGGACATAGTCATTATATATTACACAATAGGCCATTCCCGTAAAATCACCATTGAACACGGTTCCCAATTCTTCATGGTTATATGGGTAGTAGATGCTGCCCTGGGAAGGCTCTTCAAAACTAAGTACAAATTAAATCTCAAAAGTAAAACACTTACATGATGGCTAGACATAGGGATAGCCATTAGAGATAACACTAGCAAAACCAGACAAGGGGAGGGAATTTTGTAAGTGCCTAACGGTATTAACCCCGAAACACCTTCTCTAGAATCCACGCAACTACTATAGTCGATAATTCACAACAACTACAATAACCTATGCTGGGCATATACAAGACTGATCCTGTCAACAATCAACCAAAGAACAATGGGATCCTAACCTTTAGAACCATTGGCTAGTGGTGGATTCTCAGAGAGGAAGACCTATTCTCTTTAGTTGGGATCTACTGTCGAGCCCACCAGGCTTCACAGATAGCCATAAACTCGTGGTCACACAGAGGTCTTGGTTAATCTCAGAGGATCACACGTGTGCACGTGTGCACGCACACACACACACACACACACACACACACACACACACACACGCAAACACCTGCTAGAGAGAGAGTAGACATAAACAAGAAGAAAAATTGGAGTGGCAAATCTGAGGGACAGGGATGGCAGAAAGGTGGGGGTACAAGCGGCCCCTATGTGTTTTATACATGTATAAACTGAAAACAAATTTAGTTAATTATAAAAAAATTACAAGATGATAAAAATCTGAGAGACAGTAGCTATCAAAAACACAATTAAGCTCTTCTGCCATTTGTTCTTTCTCCAATTCAATTTTATTTTTCTGAAGTGGACAGATCGCTTGAAGTAAAATCTAAAAATGAAATTGCAGGGAGCCATACGCTTGCATCCTCGCAGTTTGGAGGTAAACAAATTCCATATATGGCAATGCTTCAGGACTGAGCGTCCAGGCGCTTCCCGCATGCGCAAATGACCTAAGTGTCCCTAGCCAATCCCGAGAATTCTGGTGCCAGCGGGACTTAGCAGCCAATCAAGGCGCAAGTTGCGTCATATCTCCCTATATAAGCAGCCGCCATGTTAGACCTCGCTCTCTCTCGCCTCCGCTCTCCCTTCAACCTAGAGGCTCTCTGGCCTCCCGTTTTTCCTCAACCGAGTGCTCTCCAATAAAGCGTGATCCGGGAAGAATCCTGAGTCTGGCTGTTCATTCCGCTGGTCGGGGGTCAGCCAGATGAAATATTAAAGAATAATTAAGACCATGTGAGACAAATTAACTTAAATTAACTTAAATTAGCTACTTTGCTAAATTATAATACTATGCTGAGAGAAACTTGAGCCAGAAAGAGAGGTGTGACTGTGGATTAAGCTGACAGTTCCCAGTAGGTATTCTGAAAGCTAACAAGCAAACATAGCTAATCCAATCCTTTTAAAGTTCACCCCTAACTCTCAGCAACAGATTATATGAATGCAAAGGAGAAAAGAAGTAGAGGGAGGAAGGTTTGTTTGCAGGAATGGAGATGGATGATTAGTGCACTTAGCTGTCGATAACTGCCAAGCATTTGGCTTTAAAGTGAGGTCATAAATGTTTCTAATCAAAATACCTGTATTGAAACTGAGGGAAGGGAAATATTCTGATTTAATTTTAATCATTCCATTTAAAATCCAACATCTGTGTACCTTTCGACTTTGTTTACATTGAACACTATAAAAATTTAATTTTACAAGATTTAAACGTTTTACAAGAAGAAAAATGTGCTCATTTAAAATACTCAGGACTCTAAAATATTACATGTAAAGTAATTTAAATATGACTCATCTTCTCAGTTGGCCAATATGGTCACACAGTACTCCCCTACATGATCAAACATTACACAACCATCTTCTTGACTCCAGACTGTCAGAACATGCTTAAGGGATTCATCTTAGAAAACTTTCAATGATAAATTATTCTCTGCCTATAGAGCTGTAAAGCTTACTCCTTTACAACTCAGAAATGCTTCCTCAAGGATCTAACAATCCCTTTGAACTATAAGGATCAAGAAAGACATTGTCCCTTTCTCCCTGTCACTATGGAATAAGTGCCCATCAGTGACTGTAGTGACAAGAAATGAACACAGCTGTCAAACTGTCCAGTCTCACTCATATCTGCAGTCTTTCCCACTCATTTACACTACTATTTTAACTTTCTTCCACTTTCTATTTCAGTGGAGCTTAGTTCACTTTCCATACTGTCAACATTTTGAAGGAATGTTTTTCTTGCCTGTTAAACTACACTAATATGACATTTCTTTGACATATGATATCCAGTTCCTAGGGGAGGTGAACACATGTATTTTTTTAGATATTTGTTTTGTCTTATGTGTATGGATGTATCACATATTGCACCATGTGTATGTGCTGTAAGCCACAAGCATTATAAAGTAAAAGTACGGCTGACAGATTTCTGGACAAACTCAAAGGAGTAGTGAGAAAACCGATTTACAGAGATTTGCAGAGATTTGGGAACACCTGTCTTTTGAATAGTCTTTGTCAATTCTGTAAAAATCTTGTGAAGTCATGGCTTTTCTCTCTTCCATAATGGGATCCATCCCAAAATATCCCAGTAGCGTATAAATCATTCTTTAAACATGACATTTCCTGTACTGGCAACTGAATAACCTTTTCCCACACTGTGGAGCTCTGGTGTGGGAGCATTCACACATGAATCTCAATCTTTTGGAGGTTGTACAGGGGTAGTCTGGGACCACCTGCATTTCAGATGTTTAAATTGAGATTCACAACATAGGCAAAACTGCAGTTGTAAAATACCAACGAGAAAAATTCTGTAATGGGAGGATCACAATAACATGGAAAACTATATTAAAAGGTAAAAGCATTAAAAATATTAACTAATTGTTTAAAATGTATTTCCTTGTTCAAGGTCTATTCAGGCTTTAAAATGTATGTTTAGCCTACTTGTCTTTGCTAACCCTATTGGGTTTAAACTATTTGGATAAACTGAACCATAAATTTTTGTATTGATACTAAGAGGTTTGGACCTCCTCTTTTGGGGAAAGAATGTTGTTTCCATGTCAATCACTCTGGGGTAATTAGAGATTCAATGGCCTTGTTAATGATAGAGAACAAAACACTCACACAGAAGCTGGATGAAAACTTGCCCAACTGGTCTCCTTGGTTAACAATCTTACTTTCAGCTCTAACAGGCCCCTAATGATCCTGCTTCTTCTTATCAACAGACTGATGGCTTTTGTTCTAAAATGGTTCAATACTGTTCGACTGATGGTATTGATGTCCCAGTATTACCCCCTTGAGCCCCTGGACAGACAGAACCCATGATTGAGTCCTGTCATCAGTACTTGAGAAGGAGGAAAAATTTCGGGCTCAGGGCAGCTTTCCCAGGGCAACTTGGTGCACACCTGCCAAGATGGGTTCTATAGATCAGCAGAAAGGTAGACCTGAGTCTCAGTTTGCCCTAGGGCAATGCTATCTCTTAGATTCCCTCCTCTTCCCATTTCACCCTGGGACTTTTTCCTTGACTTCCAGGAGACAGCGTTAACAACTGGATACAAATTTGTTCTGTGTTTACCCTAGGAATGACTAATTCAGTGTCTTTATTAGCTTCAATTCAAGATCATTACAGAGTGTGGGGTTCTAGTCTTGAGAAAGCTTCTAACTTATTATAGACTATTAGGAAATACAAGTTAGTCAGTCATCCTTAAAGTACTGCTATAATTAATTATAGGAATACGCTTTATTTAGGTCCCTGTATATGTTTTCAAAGTAAAACTTAAAACAAATAATGAGAACCAAAGTTTGTCTAATCAGACATACCTAGGCAGCCCTCATACTTCAGAGATCTGCAGAATATGGCATTTAAAATAATGATTAAAAAGCTTATTATATTAGACAGAGATTCCAAGATCCTAGCAGTAACCCAAGGTCTCAGAGAAGATTATGAGACACCATGATGTCTCCACCTGGATTACATCGACGCTGACCACTGGACGAGATGTCCCAGTGCAACACCTGCTGCCAGGACCCAGTCCAGCCTGTGAACAAACAGCAGGACATTGGAGAATTGATTGCACCACTTTTGTCTAGACAAAATAAGGTCAGTCTTTTCCTTCTTCCATAGGAAAAAATTCACCTTATGGGCCTGGCTAAGACTGTAAGACTGCTTGCTGTTCTGGATATTTCTGCCTCCAATGCTGTGGAGACCTGGCCATGACTAACTGTATATGGACTCTGGTCCCTGTCATTTTTAATAGATTCAGAAACTATTTGGTCTGTACTCAGATATACTTTATTTATCCTTCTAGGATCTCTGATAGTATTGATGGCTAGGGCAGCTATAATGTCAGTTTAGCAGCAAAAGGTATCCAGATCCGCCCACAAACCTACAGCCAGCTTGAGTTCACTAAAAAATGTTTTAAGGTCTGAGGATATAAAAGTTCGTTAGCTTTGAGGGTCTAAAAGAAATGACTTAAGACATAAATACAGGTTAAGATGTGGAAAATGTTTCTGATTTCTTCCCCCCTCTATAATATAGTTCTAATAAGCTAATAGAGCAATGACTACTTACTGTGTGGGTCACAAGCTCAAGATTTTAGATCTATTCTGGTTGTCATTTAAATATGAACTTAAAGGTGTTTCTCATCGGGCCAAAGGCATCTCTGTCCAAACCATACATGGTTCTCTGGACAACAGAAAAATATACATGCTTCTCACCAAAATCTGTAGTTTTTGCTAGGAATCAAAGGTATGAGTCTATTCCTTCTTTTTACAGATACCTGTTATCTGCTCTTTTTCTAAATTTTAATTTCTCTTCCTAGTTTAAACTTATCTCAATAGGCTTCCACTTGGTTGGCTGATGCTATCTAAGCATCAGTTGCTGACTACAACCTGCTCTGAATGGTGGTGAGCCCTGAAAGCTGATGTGGGCCAGTCCAGCTGATATGTACACTCCCTGTCCCTTCAACAAAGTCTGATGAGTGCCCCATTGTCTGAATTCCCTCCCTACCTTTGGCTAGCCTTTCAACCTGCTTGGGCCTGGATAACAATGCCCCAACGTCAGCTTGAAATACTTATGGAAAGAAAGATATCCCATGCTCCCTGCTCAGAATAGATTGAAAGGCTGAGACAAGGGGGAGCTCCCTGGCATGGGGGACAAGATTTATTAATTTAATAGTTCCATACCTCCTTAAAACCAGGGGCAAGCAGGACCTAAGATTGGGTCCTGTCATCAGTGTTTGTGAAAGGGGAAATGTAGGAGCCAGCCATAAGCTAAATATGAACAGATCACCCAAAGGAAGTTCTTAACTTCCAACCATTATACCTGCCAGAGTAGTCATCAGTCATCAATAAGTTTAATGGAGGTCTGAGTCTCAGTAGCTTACCCTGAAGCAATACCTGGTTGCAGAAAAGACCATTAACTAAAATTATCTGAGCACCACCCAAGAACAGACCATCCAAAGAAAATGCCTAACATTCCAACCGCTGTAGATAGGAACACCTGCCAGCACACACTCACCAGGACACCCCTAGACAAATGTCAGCCATTCAGGGGTCCTGAACATCAAAAACCCCTCATCCCCACCTTTACTACTATAAAAATTCAATTCTAACTGAGCTCAGGGCTCTCTGTTAATTCTAATACGTTGGAAATGCGGAGAGACTGAATTTGCAAACTTGCATAGAATAAAGGCTTTTCGCTTTTACATATGGGACTCAGTCTCCTTGTTGACTTTTGGGGGACTTTGTGGGTTGGGCATAACAAAATGGAGTTGTGAGCCTCCATGTGGGTGCTAGGAAACCCAGGTCCTCTAAAAGTGTAGTGTGTGCTCATAGGCACTACCACTAAGCCATCTCCCCAGCCTTCAAAGCATATTTTCTTTAAAAGTGATATTTAAAGGAACACATTTAGAGTAATACATTAATGGCAATTTTATTATTGATAAAATGAGCAAAGTAACATAAAAACAGAACTTTAATTTACAGACTAGGAATTGTATATGTTCATACTCACAACTGGAAGCTTGTTCAGCTTCAATCATCACTTGCTCACCATCACACAGGAATCTGAATGCCGCAGACCCTCTCAGAACTCATATCTTACATGCATTCAGATTCACACATTTTGACCTTCATTTAAAATACTGAAAACTTTAACATATAATGCCATTTAAATTTTAAGTCAGAACCTTTCTGTGAAATAATTTTTCTTAAGATAGAAATAGCCTAAATGTTTAATGACTTCAGATTTCTGCTCCATTTGCTTTCCAAAATGCAGTTATTTTTCTACATATGAAAGTATCTTCAGACCTTTGTAAAAGGTGGCAGACTGACCACATGTATTATTTACCAACCACATACTGTACTCAATTAAATTTTATCAAAAAAATCTTATTGAAATTGAATTTCAAATTTCTATAAATGAATAAATAATGGCAGCAGAGGTATCAACAGAAGCCATATAAGGATAGAATTGACAGATTAGGGTTTGCAAAGGTGTTTATAAAGAAAAGTAAGTTGTATTAAGAAGCAAAAGGAGATGGGATGGAATTAAGACAGGTGCATATAGTATTTAACAATGCTGATCTTTTAGCCATCTTCCCATTGAGAGATGGAACATTCCATCAATTTCAACATGCTATGATGTCCTAAAATTAAAGTGTACTGATAATGGGGAGTAGGGGTTAGGGGACTCTTTATAAGCATTCTTACTTACTGTTTGGGTATAAAGTGTAAATCCAACTCACACCATCACAAAAGGGCATAATTGCCCAACTGATGGACCCTACCAAAACCTTAGAATTTAAGTTAGTTTCCTGATACTAGGAGAAGGCAGAACCAGGGACAATAAAACAAAACAACTGTTAAGTAAATTCTTAATCAGGAATAACCTTGTCTTTAACAAAAGAAAATAATAAGAAAAAAAGCATAAAATAATAAAATTTATTCTTTATCCTGAGTGGAGGGATGGGGGTCCTATTTACATGCAAGTAGCTTGGTTGTTTATAAGGTTGCTGCTCCTGCTGCTGTTACTGTTTTGGGGACACTAGGGATCAAGTACCAAGGAGCCTACATATTAAACAAGTGCACAAAATTATGCAGAACTTCATTCTTAAACACTTTAAGAAGTGTTGAAGACAACAGTGACATCCTGCCCTCAGCCAGACAACTAGGGGAAAACACGACAACTTTATCCACTAAAAGGTAGAGACCTTAGTATTAAAGAAGAATGTTAAAATCAACACTGAAGAAAACACTACTGAAGACACAGGAATAGACTCTGACAGAAGAAGAGCTAATGTGTTTTGGTATATTAATATAATAGTATCTCCAATCAGTGCAAACTGATTATTTACTTCTCAGATTTTGGCAAAAAGCTTTAAAACTGATAGCAAAAAGAGGATACAATAGTATATACATTTCAGGAAAATAAATATAATGATGGCACATACATACATTTATCATGCTCAGAAATTAGAATTAAATAACCAAATAAAGTCAATTATCAAGTGAATAAGTATATAAATTTATGAATCAAATCAAAAGAATAGATTGACAGACAATAAAGCAAAGTTATTCGTATTTGTAACTCCATAGATGAATCCCAAATTTCACAAATGATTTTGTGAATCTTGATAAAACTTGATGACAAAATAATCCAAATAAAAACTATGTAATGTATGATTTATTGATACAAAATTCTAGTAAAAGTGAACAAATCTTCCATGGTAGAAGGTCAGTGGTTTCCTGGTGAACAGATACGGTTAGCTAAAAGTTGTCCTGAATATAGTAATGAAACCAGGGTGGGGTGAGTGAGCAATGAAATATGTTCATGTGCATATACATAAATACATATAACAAGAAACTGGATGGTACGTTTTGTGCAGCTTTTTGTTTATGAATTTTACATCAAATAAACTGTTTAAAAGCAAAACCAAAGGATAAATACTCATCCACGCTTACAGTGTTTTGCTGGTTTTGAACAGGGGAGAGCTGCCTGAACTTGGCAAATACCTTCTGCAAATGAGAACCTGCACTTGATCTCACAGCTAAGTGTGAAAACAGCTTCCCTCTAAGGGCTGGGGACACAATCATGTCTTCTGCTGCTGTGTTTATCCATGTGGTTCTGGATGTTTAAGCTACGGAACAGGTTACAAGGTAAAAAGCATGCATGTCAGAAATGAAGAAATCATCTGTCCCCTTTGCAGAGAACATGGCCGCCTACATTGAAAATCACATACGTGGTGGCAAATCTTGAATCCCAGCACTTGGGAGACAGAGGCAAGCGGATCTCTGTGAGTTAGAGGCCAGCCTGGTCTACAGAGTGAGTTCCAGTGCAGCCGGGGCTACATACACACACAAACACACACACACACACACACACACACACACACACACACACACACACACAAACCCTGACTTTAAAAAACGAAGAAAGCAAGAAAAGAAAACCACACAGTATCTGTGAAAAGACTACAACGGATTCTTATGCTAACAGCAAAAGCCCTCCCAACAAAAAGAAAATTTGAGAAAAGTGGGTCTTATCAAATCGTAAACTTCTGTTCTCTGAAAGTTCACGTGAATGAACCAAAATTATGAACTATGAACTTGGAGAAAATATTTGCAATCCACGTCTCTGACGAAGCTCTAGGACACAGAGAATAATAAGAACTTGAAAACTCGATAGGACTTCTATGGTCCAAAGAAAATAAGGGCAAAAGATGACTAAACAGCTCAGAAATGAGGATATAAAGGTGGCAAAATATTTCAGGGGAAAAAAATCAGAGGCAATAGCTATGATTTAGCAGGTAGGAGCACTAGATAAAGCCTCTCCCAAAAGACCCAGGTTCAGGTCTCAGAACCCACATTGCAGCTCACAACTGCCTAGGAACTTCCAAGCAATTCACCACCTTTTATGGCATCTATAGGAAACTGGCAAGCAAATGCTGTGCAGACAAACATACAGGCAAAACCCCCATATGCATATTTTTTAATTAAAATGTAGAGTTGTAGTTCCAGTCCCAAGAGATGCATCTACAATGCAACAGCCGTACCCAGGGCTCAGTGATCATTGAGGGAGAGGAAGCAAAAAGATTATAAGGACCAGAGGATCAGGGAGCTTGCTGTGAGATGAAGCTTCCCATAAAGTCTCACCAACATGGCTGCCCAAGAATGAGCTGAACTGGGAAAAAACCAATAGACATCCCAAAGTGAATGGGAGAATAGACATGGTACCTCAGTCCTCCACAAAGTGGATGGGAGAATAGGCATGGTACCTCAGTCCTCCACAAAGTGGATGGGAGAATAGGCATGGTACCTCAGTCCTCCACAAAGTGGATGGGAGAATAGGCATGGTACCTCAGTCCTCCGCAAAGTGGATGGGAGAATAGGCATGGTACCTCAGTCCTCCACAAAGTGGATGGGAGAATAGGCATGGTACCTCAGTCCTCCACAAAGTGGATGGGAGAATAGGCATGGTACCTCAATCCTCCACAAAGAACTTTAGGCAACTAAGGAATGCTGAAAGTATTATAAATAGTCTCCTATTGAACAGAGCACCAAGTGGTTACAGAATACCAAAGTTGGCCTTGAAAACATACATACAAGTAATATTACACAGACTGAGCATCCTATATTTAAGAATATACATACATGATGCACTAACACTCAATGAAAAAAAAAGACCATGAGTTTGAAAGAGAACAAGGAGGAGTACATGAGAAGGATTGCAGAGAAGAAAGGAAGGGAGAGATGAAATTATATTATAATATCAAAAATGAAATAATGTTAAAAAAGAAAAATATATAAAAATTTAAACTTCTCAGTGACAAAAATGAAAAAAGTAAACTGCTGACACACACAGGGTCCTTGATGAAATTTCAGAAAATTGTGCTGTAATAATCATAAGTTTACATTGTAACATCACAGTAATTCATGATCATTAAACAACATTTAGTTATGGCTTTGAATGCATTATTGTTTGGTTCTACTATGTATGGCTTCGCAGTATGAGATGCTTAAATGAGTACATAGAGACATGAGATGGTACTGTGATAAATGCGTTAACTCAGGTGATTTCTCAGTTCTTCATGTCAATGTTAAATTAAATTAAATTGTCTAAGAATATTGTATAATCTTATAAAAGTCATCACATGCCTTGTATTACAAATTGCTCTGAACAAATGGTAGGATTTTCAAGCCATTAGACAATTTTTGTCAAAAGGTTTATTTTTTTTTAAGTATGTTTCTAAAATGAGAATCTACAGTAAAACTGCTCACATTTTAATGCTAAAATTCTCTGTTCTTCTTACAGACTCAGGGTGGATACCCAGCACAAGCACAGCAACTCACAACTGCCTGTAACTTCAGTTCTAGAGGATCCTACACGCTTTTGTGTTCACTATAGGCACGAGGCAGGCAAGTAATATACAGACATAAATGCAGGCAAATTTCTTATATACATAAATTTTACATTATAAAAAAGTCTTTGGTGATAAAAAGGAACTAAATTCTTGACCCTCAAAGCAGAACTCTAGACCTTGTCTTCATTTAAAAAGAGAAAGAGAGCATACGAAATGAATGTGTTTAATAAACAAAAAGCTTCATCCAAATGCACAACACAGTGAGACAACATTACTATAACTGAGACAGAACATAACGCCACAATTCTATTGTCACTGTTTTCCTTCTGATTGTCTCACCCACACCCTGTGCTTCATTTGAGGTCATTTAGTTTAGTATAACCTCTCTTTGGATTCTTAAGTCACAGTTAGAATAATCTTTCCCTTGTAGCAAAGTTTCAATTATTAATTTTCAGACCTGAAAATAAGCCTCCCCAAACAAATTCGTGATCTTGCCTGTTTTCTACTGTGCATTCTCTATACATCTTTATTTTAAAAGCTGCTCTTAGGGATGTAATACTGTACCTCACAGTGTTTCCTTAGCAACTTTGCAGTGCCTCCAGGCTCCAGGTCTTAATTCCACCACATGCTGAACTTTTAAAAAGTCTAACATGTCTAAACCTTGAGCTTTCATGTATACTAAACGCAGCACGTTTTCAGGTTTTCCAACGGGTGCCTATAATAGCTTCCGTTAGGAGCTGCAGATACGAGAAAAACAAGCTCCCTGAAAAAAGGCAATGACAGAGTGGTCTCACAAGAACAACTAAATTACTATTCTTCCAAATTTAACAGCTAAATCCTCTTTGAAACATCCACTGCGTTGGATCCCCACTTAAACCTTGTTTTTGTGCCCTGTCCAAATGAAGAATCGCTGTCATCTGAATAGCATTATCTATACCTCCCATGGATAACCCAGGGATGTTACTTTCTGAGCCCCTTAATCCCAAGCCATATGAATGTTTCGTAGTTAAATTCACTCCAAATGTCTTTTAGCTTTCATATTTATAATTCCAAGACAATGGTTATGAACCGTGTTAGTTGGATTCTTCTTATTCTGATTGCATTTCAAAAGGAAATGGGAAAAACATGAGAAACATCATTTTCTACTATTAATTTATTATTTTAATGGTATTAGCATTATCAATTTCTACATAAAGACAAAACAATGGGTGTTTAACATCTTAGACATTCAGGAGAAGCAACTAATTCTGCCTGCAACAGCATGTAAACATTGACGATACTGGGGTCCTAATATTAAGCCTGTTTCTGCCGTATCCATAAAAGTCATTTGTGTTTCTGTGTCTAGGGAGATGAGGAATCTATAAACTGACAGAGGTATGTTCAAATCCCAGAGTCTAGCCTCTCCTTTAGCAAATGAATCTCTTTTCTCCTGTATCAGCATTATGACTGAGAAGTATTAAGTGTGCAAAATACTAAGGATATAAAAGTAGTTTTCTGGGTCCGAAGAGATGGCTCAGCACTTAAGGGCACTGCTCTTGCAGAGGATCCAGGTTTGGTCCTCAACACCCACATGAGTTCACAACTGCTGAGAGCTGCAGTTCCCAGGAAGCTGACACCTCCTCTGCCCTCAGCAGGCACTAGGCATGCATGTGGTACACACCCTCCTCTGCCCTCAGCAGGCACTAGGCATGCATGTGGTACACACCCTCCTCTGCCCTCAGCAGGCACTAGGCATGCATGTGGTACACACACATACACATGTAGGAAAACATCAGGACACACTAAAATATAAAAATAAATAAAAAGCAGTATTGTGCATATATCAAAGGACTATGAAAGCCTTTTTAATTAAAAAATTTTCAACATGCTGTTTACAGAGAACAAATGTTATTCCAGCTAAGTAGGTATGTTAAATTAACCCATTTAAGAAAGGCTAGTCAAGACTTATAAAGTCTCTGCCCTTCACACAGTGATGGAAACACTGGTACCATAATCACATGACAATTGACAGCAACTTCCAGACAGGACTGTGATGTGTGAGCAGATGCAAAATGAGCATTGTTGACTCCTGGTGGAACCTGAGAACATTAAGCTCAATGACATCAGCCAGGCACGGGAAAACAGATACTCTATGATTTCATTCAATCAGAGAATTTGTTGAAGCAGACTTGAGAGTGGCCTTCAGGGACTGAGCAGGACTAGAATGGATAACCCATTGCTAGTAATCCGTGTATCGCCATGTGCCCTGTGGCTTACTGGTAATGCTCTGGCATCCTACTCCTCCTCAACTACTGGCGTCTCTTTCAACCTCACCCTTCACCTGTATCTCCGCTTCAATTTTCTGCCTAGATATATTCTGCGCTGCCATAGGCCAAAGCAGCTTCTTTATCTACCAATGGTAATAAAACATATTCACAGCATACAGAGGTATAGTAAGACAAGAGGAATGAATTCTGGGAATCTGTTTACAGCACAACTACTGCAGCTGATGATGATGATTGCACATGCTGGAAAATCACCAGAAGACTACATTTATTTTCTTTGCTGAAAAAAAGAAGCACATATGGTGAGAGAGGTGTTAGTCAACTTGACTTAATCCTATATCAAAGCACCCCATTGTACCTCACGAATATACACGTTTCCAGTGTCGGTTAAGAAAAGAAATTAGGCTGTTGATGGCTCCACTGGTAGATGCCTCTCTTGCAAGTCTGAAGACCTGAGTCCAATCGCATGAACTTATTTGAAGTTGGAAAGAGAGAACCAAGTTCACAAAGTTGTCCTCTGATTTCTACATGCAAATCATGGGATACTCCCCCACCCTCTCTCTCTTCTTCCCCCGCCACACTCACACACAGGCACACACAATCAAGCAAACAATCAAAAACTAAATAAAAATAAATACTAAAAACTAAAAGAAAAAGTGAGAATCCAATCCAGGTCCTGCTTTCAAGGCTGACAGCAACAGGGCTCTGCTGATCCCTCTTGACTGTGCAGTCACAACAAGGTATAGGGGATTATTTCTGGGATTAAATCAGACAGTATGGTGTTTATGAGTAAAATTAGTTATAACACACATTAGACACAGAGAATATTAGCTATCTTTTGTTCCTTTAATTTTCTAATGACATTGTCTTTAAAATAATATTGCAGTATGAATACTTTTTATATAGGGCTATATATTGCATAGATATTTAGACAGGAAGATGTCTACTCTGGAGGATCATAAGATAGCTAATATGGGATGTTTCATAACTTATGAGAAAATTTTACACTAATCCTCTGAACAGCTTATGAAGTGAATACTGTTACCGCAACACTCTGCACACTATCATTTTTTGTTAAACACTTGCCCAGACAAGTGGAACCAGAAGCTGGCAAGTCCTGCTCCAGAACCTGTTCTTAATAAATGCAATAATAAGCCACAAAAATGGCATCAAGTGCTGGTTTTCAGATATGTTTCACAAGGGTTAGCTCATGAGTACATGCTATTATGCAACATAAGAAATTAAATTTTTTGTTGTCCTATTTGAGACAGGGCCTGAAGCTGGCCTTGAACTTAAAGTAATCCTAAAGCTACCTAGGTTCCCCTAATACTGGAATTACAAGCATGCACACTCATATCCTGTTAGATAAATTTATTTCAAAAATCCTCTTGACTTTTGTAAAGCTATCATAAGAATTCAGTTAATAATTTTAATGAGAACTATAAAAATTCACATTCAAATCTCAAATCTTCTTGTCACAGATTTTTATTAAATTTTAGAGACTTTAATCCAGAAATGAAATGATAGGATCACAGAGCACAAATATGAAAAGAAATTTCTGCTTTAAATAAAACTCCTAGAACTAACAAAGTCATAATTCAAGTTCCACCCCCAAATATAAACACTATCATTTTTTAAAGCTGTGCACTGACTTCTCAGGAAGATTAGGCATCTGTTGGGAGAGGCAGGCTGTCTTAGAAGTCAACCTCAGACTATCTACCTCCATGGGAGATAAATGGAGAATCTCCTGGAGATGGAAGCAAAATATTGTCATGAATCATTGCCCTCACAGCAGCGGTGAAGCTTTTAATTTTCAGCATTGCTGGTCTCCAGGTATGTGCAGTGATTAGTAGTCAATAGAAACTGAACTAACGCTACAGAGTCCTCTGTGTTAGTGCAGAAGCCTGTTTTAAATGACTGGTATCTTCCCTTGTCATTTCTTCCATTTGCCACACTCGTGTTTCCAGCTTTATTTTTCCCTTTAAAGAAAACAGATGTGATAGCGTGAGCTTTTTCCTGGGGAGGTGAGCAAATATCTATTCACTCCAAGTTAGTGTATCAATGACAGAGAGAGTGGAACAATTCCACCCAAGTAAAGCTTTGTGCACCTGTGAGTTTAATTAAAGAGACTTAAAGGAGCAGGAGTGAAAGGTTATTCATAAAAGCAAGGACAACATTTGACAGACTCAAGCACTGGAAGAGGGTCTTCTTACACCTGCCCCTCTTTTTTTTTTTTTATTTTATTTTTTTTTTATTTTTTTTTCCATACATTGTTTTGTTTTATTTTTTCCATTCAAGAACATAATTAAAGATAAAAAAAAATTTTTTTCCTTTCTTCCCCTTCTCCCGGTCCCCTCCCACTACCCCCCACCCCTCCTCCCTCCCCCTTCTTCCTTGAAAGATGGCATGGTGCCCTGAGGGATGGGGGTGGGCCTTGGACTTCCACCTGCCCCTCTTCAAAGCAGAATGTTAACCGGTCAAGCTTGCACAGATCTTGTGTGGGTAGCCATACCTGCTCGGCATTCAAAGAAGGGCAATAACCACATCCCACCCAGAGGACCACATCCCATAACCCACAACAGATGTGCTCTTCCAGATTTCATGAGGATTAGAAACACATCCCAGACTAGTTAAGAAACTAATCTACCTTGGGGTTTATTTAATTACTTATTCTCTTGGAAAACCAGTCAGATCTTTGAGAGATGACTCATAGCAACATGTGAGAACCACTGTCAAGAATATTCTCTCTTCCACACTCTCCTTATGGTTTAGGCTGCATCATTCTAGATCTCCTCATGCCAATTACCCAGGTCTGTATCTGCTATCTATCGACAGCATTGAAAATTTTTTATTTTTGGATTTCCCATTCTTAAAAAGTATTCTAAGAAAATTAGTTGATTTGAATATAGAGAGCAAAAATATATTTATTTTGTCTATCCCTGGTGCACATGTTTATTTTAGTGCACATTTGTGTGTATGCATGTGGAAACTCTTGGAGAACCTCGGGAGTTGATATTCAGGTATATCTGTGTCTCTTTTAAGATAATGTCTTTCTTTCTCTAGATGAACAGAAGAAAAAAAAGATAATGTCTTTCTTTGGCTTGGTATAGGCCAGGAAAGTAGTAGGTCAGGCTGGCTGGCTAGGGACCCCCAGGGATCCTCCTATCTCATCTTCTCCATCACGTACAGATTACAAGCATACCACAACTCATGGCTTTTAACATTTTTGTTTGTGACTTCTAGGGAAAGAACTTATGATCCTCCTGCTTACAAGACAAGCTCTACCTACTGACTCATCCCCGAGACTCTCATTTTTCATTTTGTCTGTATGCCTAGACTTTTAACTCTGCCCATCTTGACTTATAGGTAGTTAAGACTCTCTCTCTCTTATTTAGATAATAAATGCCACATATCCTGGAACTAGGAATGCCATAAGAAGGGGAAAGCTGTCATTGTCATGCTAGTATACCCAGGCTAGTGAAAGTGGTGTCTATTTGATTAAAATCTCCATAAAAAACACTGAAGAAAGGTCTTGGGTAACTTGTACACAACTGAACCCAAGTTTCTTGGAGGACAGTGTGTCCACAGAAGATGTAGAGGTTTCAGGTCCCTTTCTTCATATGTCACCATAGACCTTCCTTCCTCTGTGTCCTTAATATTGTATATAATGAAGGTGAATGTATGTAAGCCCTCCATGAGATTTGTGAACTATCTGAGAAAGTCATTTAACCCAACAGGCAGACTGTAGGAAACTGATTCATTTACCAGCAAACCAGAATCTCAGGTAAAATAGCCTGGAGCTTATGACAGGCAGCTGAAGTTGTTGGGAGGTAAGTCTCAGAGGGTCTGAAGGAACTAGATTAGACGATACTCAGAAGTGTCAGTAAAGAACTGACTGACACCCCCTCATGAGCATGTGCACACACACGCACACACACACACACACACACACACACACGCAGCAGCGTGAGATGTGAGAATCTCCTGTACTGATCATTGTCTAGGAGAGAAATAGCAAGATACTTCGTGTAATCCTGACTCCCTCAGCATCTGTTACCTCCCATCTGAACATCATCCACCAAATATCCACTCCCAGCTCCAGCCTCACATTATGAAGCTGCTGCCCTACAGCTGTGTGACTCTGTTCTGTAATCCTGGGTCCAGATCTGTAACTGTGACTCTTTGATGATTTTGATGTCTTCTCCCCTATTTTTCCTCCAGGTTTAGTCAACTTCTATTTCTCGCTTAGTTTTCATATCCTAGGGCTTGTCTTCATCATTCCACACAAAGCATTACTGTCCCTAGCACTCCTTAGCTGGGTGATTTCTGCTCAGTAACTGATGCCTTCACCATCTGCATAGATTCTTAAGTGAATATGTGTCCTAAAAATACAGATAACAGCAAGCAAATGGCTAAATTACATACATTGGCAAAGAGTATTTAAAAACAGTATTATTCATCACTAATTTCATTCTCTTTTTTTTCATTTGTAAAATGTCAATTATATCCTTTTATATGGGTAAACATTCTCTCTAATATTAATTTCCCAAGGAAGTAATTTGGAGTTAATTGCATGGCAAATGAATTTTGGTGCTTCATACTTAAGAAACCTCAAGCCATTTTCTTTCTGGGATCAATAGATATTTGACATATAATAACTGCATTATGTAATCTAATTAAAGGATTATTTGACACACTTATGGCTTTGGCACATGGAGTCAGGACTTTCTGACGGAGGCACTGAGGCTGAATGCTTGCTGTTTCATAGCGAAATGCCTCCTGTGTAGCGTGAGCAGCATTTGTATCATAAAGAATGCGAAATCACTTCTAGATTGCCTGATGGTATTCATATGATAGAGACTGTTCGCACCATGTGGAAAACCTGAAGAGTCAGTGATTCTGAGTAAATCTAAGATTGGAAACCCTTCTTTGAAAAAGAAAAAAAAAAAGCAGAAAACTTTCCTTAAGATTGTAATTTGTCATTTCTGATTTAAGTGGGTGCTTGGTATGCTTATAACCAAAATTCATGTCCTATTTCTCATTTAGGCAAAATACATTTAATGAAATTGACCTTTCTAACCCGGAATTATGATTATATTATTCGATCCAAATTATTGTGCCAGTGTCTTTTATCTGCATGTTGTTTTATAAAATGCAAAAAGTTTGCTGCAGAATATGCTATCCATTTTTACCAAGATTAAGATAATTTCAAGACTATTATATATATTAGAAAGGGGAAGGAAAGATAATATCTTGAATACAGGTATTCCTGCCACCACACATCCTCCTTTCATTACTGGTTTTTAAATTTTATGTGTATATGCATGAATCAGATTATGAATTAATATGTGCAGGTACCCAAAGAGAACAGAAGGTGTTGAGCCTCCTGAAACTGGAATTACATGAGTTGTAAGCTATCATGTGGGTACTGGGAACTGAACCCATGTTCTCTACAAGAGAAGCAAGTGCTCTAAACCTTTGAGCCATTGCTTCAGTTTCTACAACCTCTTTTTGTGCCTTCAATTCAAGGAAACTTGTCAGAAATAGAGGGGTGGAGTAACTAGTAGAAAATATGGATATATCAGAGTATTTGACAACCCTGTTCTTCAGCCATTCTTTGACAACTGTTTGGAGCATCCTGAACCAAATCATTAGGTTACTCTCTGAGCTCACGGGTAGATGGGAACAGTTGTAAAATTGCACGCGTCTTGTCTTTGAAAATAGTCTTTTAACACTTCAATGGTATAAGAACCAACACATTCTTTTACTGACTATCATGAATGAGCACAATGACAATAGCTACCATTTGATCTTTTTTAACTCACTAATTCGTTGACCAAGAATGACATCCACAGACAACTGACATGTGCCATATTCTTCTCTAAGTATTTGAGGCTCAGCTATAAAAAGAAAAAAGGCACCATGCTAATTCTTCTTTAATTATCCCAATCCATCAGGTGACTATTATAATTTTTAGTAAAAGGCAATGAAACCTTAGGGTTACTATTCATTGGGTGAATAATATGCTTGTACAGATCACAAACAACACATATCCATATTGGCAATACCTAAAGCAATACCGTATCTTTATTGTTTTCTACATAGTTATACTGGAGGCTTTGATTTGCTTCCATTGATACCAGACACATTTGCCTTTCACACCTCACAGCTCGGTTGTTTCATCAGTTTTCAAACTGCCCAGTCAGCTTTCACAGTCTTTCTACACAAATTCATTTTGTACAACCTTAAAATATCCCTTTCATCATTTCTTTCTTAAACCTCATCATTTTCTCCTCCAGAAGTTGAAAATACTTGGTCAAATATTTCAAGTCCTGTAACTAAGCCAAACTATTAAGATAAGGGTAAAGTGACTTTGTTGTAGATGTTTAGATAAATTATCATCTTAGCAAGCTATTGTGAATGCTACAGAGAAATAATATTCAAAATATAGCCTATCTTTAGTTCTTAATTATGAGAAATTATAGCATTTAAAAGAATAGTAAATATAGCTAATATGCCAATAGATTAAAATAGTAGTTATGAAAGGCATTACTACTGAGAGAATATTTGGTTAAAAGTAGTACTGAGGAGATATTAAAGTGGAGCATTGAGAAATGGATTCGGGTTTCTAGGAGTTAGAATCTAGATGCATAAAACAGATAATCATGTGAGTAGAATACAATGAAATGGATAAAATATTAGTTCATTTATATTTTAGATAAGGGACAGTACTGGGTATAAGTAAGAATGAACAAAATCTCAAAATACAAAAACTTGGCCTTATGATGAATTTTGAAATTCATTATATGTGACTGAAAATGAGAAAAGGAAACTGTCCCCACTGTCAGATTCTACCAGGTTATATCAGAAACAAATATAATAGTCTCAATTTATATTAGCAAACAGTTATAGTAGTAAGTTAGTTATATTAATAACACCCCTTTATAGAAAGCAAATGACAAAATTGTACTATAGTGTACTTAAATAATAAAGTACAAAACAGGGAAAATTGTCAGAGAGAACTTTAGATTTAACGCTATTAGTATTAAAATCAATAATTACATTGATAACAGCATAGATTCTTTATTGTATTGTGCACTACAAGCAGTTTTATTTATGTTATTTTCTTTCTTGTATTTGATAGATTGATTTCTATGGAAACTTACTTTTGTAAATGTGCATCTTTCAGATAAGTCACTGTCGAGCTAAATTGTTATATTTTAAAAGTTGCCTTGTACCAATGATCTGGTTTTGTGTTTTGCCTGCCTCTATTGCTATGCTATTCATCTAAGGAACACAGTCAAAAGAAATCCAGCCATGGGATGGTATTGTTCTAATAACTGAAGGAAATTGAAATGAAAAGTGTAAGGCAAATTACCATCAAAGGTAAATGAATATTAAAATCATATTCAGTCTTGAGTGCTGGTGAGGTAACTCAGTGGGTAGAGGTAATTGCCCCCAAGCCCCACTCCCTGAGTTTGGTCCCAGGGGCCCACACAGTAGAATGAAAGAACAAATACCAGCAAGTTGTTCTTTGATCTCCTCTACACATGTGCCATGGTACGCATGCACACACACACACACACACACACACACACATAAATAAATAAATAAATATAATGTAATTTTAGAATCAAAGTTTATCCAGCCTTCTAACTTTGACTTGGTGAAACTGTAACAGAACATGATAGTATTTAAGTAGTTTAAAGAACAAGGCTAAAGGGCCACATAGAAACTGTTAATAAAAATATATAAATCTCAACTAGTGCAGTGGCTCCTAGTTTTCTACTACTGCTGAAAGAATAAATTAACTAATTAGAGTATAAGTTCAGTTTCAACACTGATAAAACTGAACTTGCCTGGCCACTTCAGCTGAAAGAGAAAAAGCAGGTTTGTTGTAGGTGTGCCAGATCAGTGAGGACAACATGGTAAAAGACCGAGGTAAATTCTACCTTAAGGTCTAGAGGGATTTGCTAGCACTTACTAGAAATAAGCCAAACCCGAGAAGCTTTAATATTGCATATAAACTGTCATCAGTCAAGATCTCCGCCTAATGCCAGCTGACGTTAGAGGAAAATTAAATTGCATGCATGCCACAAGATGCTGGCTGAACACCAGGGAGGAAACCAAAGCATGGTGCCAAAGATCATATTTCATTTTTATTGAGACATTTATTGTAAATGATAAAATAATAGCAAAGATTAAGACAGATATCTGGTTTTATAATTAATGGGTTTACCTTTCTTCTTCTGTTTATTCTGACATCCTGAGCACCAAAGGAAAACAGTGATGTATTTTCCATTGAGTTTCTTGATCTCAACTGTTAAAATGTTGTGGTTGTTTGAACGTAATTAGACCCCATAAGCTCATAGGGAGTGGCACTATTAGAGCATGTGGCTTTGTTGGAGGAAGTGTGCCACTGTGGAGGCAGGCTTTAAGGTCTTCTATGCTCAAGATACTGCCCAATATCTCAGACCACTTCCTGTTGACTGTAGGTGAAGATATATTAACTCTCAGTTTCTTTTCCAGCACCATGTCTGCCTGCTTGACATCATATCTTGCCATAATGATAAATGAGCTAACACTCTGAAAAAGTAAACTCCCCAATTAAATGTTTTCCTTCATAAGAGTTGTCATAGTCACAGTGTCTCTTCACAGCAATTGAAACCCTAACTAAGACAAATGTACTTCATAATTTAATTTTAGTGATGCACTACCTCTCACCTGTGTGCTTAAATAAACCACAACAACATACAGAGTGATTGAAGACTGAGTTCCTCTTCAAATCTTCATATACAATAACTACTTAAGAAGCAGGTTTGAATTCCTAATGCTTTCGATAGAGCAATGCTTACTGAAAATCTTTTGACTAGTATTCGCTTCTTTCTGAAAACAGTTTTGTTCTTACAGGTCACTTGTAACTTCATAATCACAACATTAATATTAGGCAAAACTGCCTCACTTGGAAAGGGCTGCATCAGTCTCTGAGCTCCATGTACTATTTTTCTCAAACACTCATATCTAAAATTCTTCTTTATCTCATGTACTCCTCCTCCTTCTCTTTCTACACCATGAACTTGCGTTAGCTCCACGTCGTCTGATTACCTTTTACACTGTTCCTTGGAACCATTACTCGTGGTGATGTAATAATCTTCATCCTGTGGAATCACTCCCAAATCAAAGCATCTGTTCATTGTCACCATTTCCCGCTCCCATCATGGTTTCATACCTCCTCCTTCACGACCTGCTGGAAACTGTCAATAGATGATCCAGACAAAACGCAATTCCATTCCTTAGCCTGGAGTTCTTCTTCTCTGTTGCTTCATTCAGGCAATGATTTGTGATGCCTAGCCTGTGGTCTCATTCCTAGAATCACAAAGCCAAAGGTTTGTCCTGCAAGATTCAGTTGGTTAGTATTGTAGGCTTTGGAGCTGTGTTGGATAACTTGCAGGTATCAGTTTTTTCTTTGTTATTTACAGTGTTCTATCTCATCCTCACACACTTCAATCTTCTCCTGTGTTCCAAGTATTCCTATCATCAAACAAGTTTATAATAGAAAAACAAAATTTCTCACACACATTAAATCAACTTTTTAACTCAAATTCTATCACTATTCATAAACAAATAGTTGAAAATACATAAACAAATAGTTGAAAATATCTTACGTTCAGAATTTCATTTTTATCTTATTCATTGCAATTTTCACTTTAGGAATTATCTCTCTTATGGCTTCTTAAATAGCTTAATTGAAAAATAATAAGCATAGAATAAATTATGAATCTTTAGATTCAATAATCATGTTTACCACTGGTAAAAAATTTATGTGGAGATATAATTTGTATCCCGTGTAAGCCAGTCTTTTAAACATCCCAATTACCCAAACTCAGAAAAAAATTCATTACCAATTACTCCAACACCCTTCCCGGTAGCTCTATGCTTTCTGTCTCCAGAAACTTGAATCTTCAGTACATGACATAGAAATGGAATCATAAATCATGTAGCATTGGCTCCAGGAACATTTGATGGATTCCTCCAAATTCAGCCTCACTGCAGCAGGTACCAGAGCTTCGTTCTGTGCTGAACAAAACTTCACTGATTCACCACATCTTGTTTTGGTATTTAACAGCTGAGAGGCATTGGGTCGTTTCCATTCTCTGGCTCTTAGGATCAGTTCACCTGTGAAGGTCATGAACTGAATTTTCTGGGACTGTGTCATCATTTCCTGCTGACACTAACCTCAGAGTGGGGTTGCAGGTCTTATGGTAACTCAGATTTAGCATGCAGACATGAAGCTGCACCTGTCTGCATTTTCAACAGCAATGCAGGAGAATCCGTTTTTCCCCATGCCCACATTTAGCTTTTGTGTTTGCAGGATCGTTGTCTGGGTGCTGTCTCCTTATTCTTAGACTGTGTTTGCAGGATCATTGTCTGGGTGCTGTCTCCTTATTCTTAGACTGTGTTTGCAGGATCGTTGTCTGGGTGCTGTCTCCTTCTTCCTAGACTGTTGCCACAGCCTTGCTATTTACTTACTCTGTTCTTGAGGTTTCCTCTATACTGATTCACATCAGCTCTGTTTACGTAAGCATGGACCCACCAAACTCAGTCATTATTTCCAACTTAGGGGATAAGCTGAAAATAATTAATTCCTAAAATCTCTAACGCTTCAAAGCCTAGGTCTGCAAGGGTTATTCTAGGACCTGAAGGCTAACAAGGAAGTTTCCTGGTTGAGGAAGTGATAAAGTCAAGTGCTCACTCTACCAGCTTTGTCCCACACCCATGGTCTCTCTATGCTGTGCTCCCCCGGGGCTTGTGGAAACCGTAACTTCAAGTCATTTGAAACTACCATTCCTACATCCTTC
This sequence comes from Ondatra zibethicus, assembly GCA_004026605.1. Lineage (NCBI taxonomy): Eukaryota > Metazoa > Chordata > Mammalia > Rodentia > Cricetidae > Ondatra > Ondatra zibethicus. The sequence goes on from PVIU01004648.1 coordinate 109,863, forward strand.
ACTGCATCACTTAAAAGTCTTGGCTTCTTACAGGGGCTGTAATTTATTATCCAGAATCCTTAGCACTTGTAAAAGCAGTTTTGTGCAATAAGTAGTTATTCTTACAGGGTGCCATAGTTAACTTTAAATGTCAACTTGACACACCCTACAGTCACCTATGAATGAAGTCTCAGTTTAAAGACTGCCTGATCTACCCTGGGCATTGTTTATGGGGGATTACTTAATTACTAATTGATTAAGAAGGTTCCAGACTTCTGTGGGCTACACCATCCCTTGGTCAGGTAGTCCTGAGCTGTGTAAGAAATTTGGCTAAGCATGACGCTAAAGGAATCATCAAGCATCATTCCTTCATGGTTTTTGCTGTACTTCCTTTGCTGTGACTGAGTTTCTAACCCTGACGTATGCTATGTGGAATAAGAAGAGGGCCTACCTCCAGATTCCTGCCTTGAGTTTCTGTCCTGACTTCTTCCTTCAGTGATGGACAATGACCTCCAAGTATAAGTGAGAGGTGTTGGTGAGCTTTTGTCAACTTGACACCAACTAGAGAGTCGCCTTGGGAATGGAACCTCAGTGAGGAATTGCTTCCACCAGCTTAGCATGTAGGCAAGTCTGTAGGGTATTTTCTTGATTAGTGACTGATGTGAGAGGGCCCAGCCTACCATGGGCAATGCCACTCCTGGGCAGCTTGTGTTGTAGGAGGCGCAGGCTACTTCCCCACCGCCTGGCTCCCAACCGCCTGGTATCTTAACCCCTGAAATAACCACACAGGAATTGTATTAATTAAATTACTGCCTGGCCCTTTATATCTAGCCTCTTCTTGGCCAACTGTCACATCCTGATCTAAACCATTTCTACCAATCTGTGTTCACCACAAGGTCGTGGCTTACCGGGAAAGATTCAGCATGTCTGACTCTGGCAACTCCATGGCAGCAGCTCTCTCTGCCTGTCTTCTTTCTCATAGCATTCAGTTCTCTTTTCCCCACCTATCTAAGTGCTGCCCTATCAAAAGGCCAAGGCAGTTTCTTTATTCAACCAATGAAAGGAACACAAATACAGAAGGCCCTCCTATACCAAGCTTGCCCTGGGTTATGTAAGAAAGTAGGCTGAGGAAGCAAGACCATAAGCAATGTTGCTCCATCATCTATGATTTGGTTTATACCTACAGATTCCTTATTGGGCTTTCACTCTGTCTTTCCTCAGTGATGGAACTATTTCCTGGAAATATAAGACAGTATCAACTCTTTCCTTCCCAAATTGCTTTTGGTTAGAGTCTTTTAATGCAACAACAGAAATAAAGCTACAATGCAGTGTTTAGTGTTTAATACTGTCCTCTTGACAGAATTACCAAAGTCAAACTTCAGGGCAAGCCTATGTGTTGTAGGAGGAGGCCACCAGTTACTTCCTGGCCACTTAGCCCCAAAATAATCACACAGAAACTATATTATTTAAAACACTGCTTGGCCAATTACTTAAGCGTATTGTTGGCTAGCTCTTACAACTAGAATTAACCAATCTCCATTATTTTATATTTTACCACGAGGCTCATGACCTACTGGCAAGGTTCCAGTAGGACTACATGGCTTCTCTCTGACTCCGCCCTTCTTTCCACCCTGCTATAGGCCAAGCCAGTTGCTTTATTAACCAATGGTATTCACAGCATACAGAGCGGACTCCCCCATCATGTATGAGAGATTATCTCAATCAATCCAGTTGCCAGTTACAAATGAGAATTATCCTGATTAGGTCAATTGAAGTGGGAGGAGCCTCCACCTTTAGTTATGGGTGGTACCATTCACCATACACCAAGGCTGTAAGGAATGCAGCCTTGGACTAGGAGCAAATGGAAGAAGGAAAACCAAATGTGAGTTTTTGTATCCCCCTGTCCCAGATGCAGCATGGCCAGCTGTCTCCCATTCCTGCAGCATGCCTTCCTTACCATGGACTGTGTTATCCCAAACTGTAAGTCAAGACAAATCCCTCCTTCCTTAAGATGTTTTCATTATTTAGTCACAGGAAAAAAGGAATGAACATGCGTGAAAGGCACTGTAACATTGCATTCTGTCATCTTGCTGATGTCTGTGCCAAGTCTCTAAAAATTTATATAAATTATTTTATGAGAGTCTCCATACTTTCAGTGATGAGCCCAAATCTTGTGTACCCAGGGTTTAGAGTCCTTGGGTTCTAGTGTCTGTCTACCTCTCCTGGGTCATCAGGCTTGGGGTTTTTTTGGTTTTGCTTTTGTGTTATGTTTTGGGGGGGGACAGGGTTGGGTGTTTTGTTTGTTTTTGTTTACTTTGGTTTGGTTTGTTTTTTCAGGACAGAGTTTCTCTTGATTTCTCTAGTACAAGTTTCTAGCTGTCCTAGAACTTGCTCTGTAGAACAGGTTGTCCTCGAACTCACCGAGCCTGCCTCTGCCTCTCAAGTGTTGGGATAAAAGCGTGTGCCAGCACTGCCCGGCTCATCAGCTGCTGTTTATGTCTCCATTGCTTTAATTCGGATCCCGCGGCTTTCTTCACTTTGGATGAACGGAATCTTTATGTCTCCATTGCTTTAATTTGGATCCCGCGGCTTTCTTCGCTTGGATGAACGGAATCTTTACGTTCTTTGGCCACCACTGCCCGGCATCAGGTTCGTGTTCGCCTATCAGTTTTCATCTTTATTCTTCAGAGAAGTCAAGATGCCCGCCATTACTTTATTTTTACTCTGTAGCTCACGCTGATATCTACCCTGAAATAGTTTAGCTCCTTTATTTCTGACTTTGAGAGACAGACACTTTGGACATTTTCTTTCAAAATGCCTTCTTGTTTAGAACAAAGACTCCCACAAAAGAGTTTTGATCATATATATACCTTGATATCTCTAAGCTCCCTCTGGTAATCAAGCGGAAAAAATACCTAGAATATAAGTTTCTTTTCTATCCTTAAAGCAGTTAGTCCCTTGCAGGGCTAAGCAGCACATCCCTTTCCTTGAAGGATATTGAAGACATACCTCATTTTCAGAGTTGTGTGCACCAGATAAGAATAGATGAATCGAGGCTTTATAAATTAGATACTTTCTTTTCATTTCTGAGTGAAATCTCAGAGACAGAAAATGGAGTCCCACAAGAAATAATTTCAAGTTAATGAAAAAAAAAGGCAAAATTCCAGAAGAATACCATGGCTTTCAGACTGACAACTTCACAGCTGTAATCTGTTTCTATATCCTTAAATAATCAGTTGTTCCTGGCTCACTGAAGACGGTATACACACATGCACAGGAAGTGTGAGAGCACTGCCTCTGTCTGGCCAAACTGGCCTCCTGGATAATAACAACTAAATCCTACTTTAGGAGTCTCTTAAACCAATCTAACTAAAGAAATAATACTTAAGATTCTGAAATTTCCCTCTATAATGCTTAAATTCTGTCATCCCAAGTACAGACCTGAGGATCAAAGGGTGGTTTATCTTCATTAGCTATTCTCTTAGAGAATAGCTAGTACTAATTACTAACTCCTCAGTTAGACCATCCCACATGAAGGCATCCCTACAAATACACACAGTATATCATTACCTCAACTATTGTGATAAATAATGTAACTCAGAACTTTCCACCTTGACTGTCACATTCCTACCTATATCTGTGTGCAGAAAAGAGGAGTCAGAATCAACTGAAAAAGCCCCTGATGCCTAAGCCCTTGAATTTCTTGTTGTTATTATGATAGACACACGCCTGTGTGTTTTACATATTACATCCAATGTATTTCTAAAGTGCAAGCTTGGGTGGGTATAGCATTTTTTCTTATTTATCTCCAAAAGTTTTAATATGCTTTTAGATATGTGTGATGAAAATTGGTCCTAGCTTCTCCTACTGGTTTGCACTGGGGAAAAATATATCCCTTTTCCATGTGGAAGAAGCTGTTTTGCCCCATGCTAAAATAAAAGCAGCCAAGTTCTACAAAGCAGAGTGCTGAATTGTGATGTTGGTGGTTCCATTTGCTTGTTTCTCTCTGTGTTTCATCTGTGGGTAGGATAATTACAGTGGAGTCCCAGCAGCATATGGCAGGAGGCTGGGGAGAAGAAAACCAAATGAGGACAAAAACACAAATACAAAAATAAACATAAGTCAAGTTTGTGCTGCTGGGTAGCTTTCTTTCATCTTTCTGTGAGGTTAATTAACTGCACAATATGTCTTTGCCACTCTGATGCATCTGCAGTGTCCCAGAAGGCACCTCCTTCACTATCTAAATTACAGTGATGCCTGGTGGAAGCAGGATTTTCAGTTTAACTAATGTTAAGTAAATTCTCCTAGGCAACAAGTGGACATTAACTATTATCCTTGTTGTGAATAGAAGCCCCCTTGTGGGATCTCATGGAGTCCAAGAGCTTTTATGGACAGACCCCCCAATATACCATGCACTCTTGCCATGGAAGGCCCTACTCCATCTCCCATTAAACCAATCTAATACCCTCATGAGCCCCATTAGGTTTGATTTAAAGGTTTTGGCAAAGATAGTTGTAAATGTGCTTTTGAAATTATTTGCCATCTGTTATTGCAACCAACAGAAAAAAAATAAACCACAAATTGTCTTCAAATGATGATGACATTATTTTTATGAATATTTACTTACTATTATTTCCTGTGTGTGAATGCTTTGGCTGCATCTATGTATGTGTACCACTTGTAGTTCTGGCATCCGCAAAGGCCAGAGAAAAGTGCTGGATCTCTTGGAACTGGAGTTCCAGATAGTTGTGAGTCATAGTGGGTGGTAGGAATGAACCTGATCCTCTGCAGGAGCAGAAAGTGCTCTTAACTGCTGAACCAGCACTCCAGTCCCAAAACATTCTCTTTAATGAATACTAAGTTAAGCATCATTTACTTTGTTTCTTTGGCGTCTGTCTTTCTGTTAGGCATGTAACGTTTCTTTAAAATCCCAGATATTTTTATGTCATGTCTTGAGTCCTAGACTTATCCCTTAGTTTCTGCTGGATAAATGGAATGCTGGTGTCCCAACTCTAGACTCCAGTGAAAAACCGAATCCCCAAAGGAACAGTGGCCAGATAATTTATCACCATAGAACTCTGAGTATAACTCTTGCTATGACCAGGCATGAGAGTCAGAGCATAGCAATCCACTGACAGCTGTTCTTTTGTCCCCAACACCTCCACTCAGAACATGCCTGGAGCCTTCCCCTTCCCATTTAAAAGCTTATCACTTCTGTAACTACCCATAAGCCAACTGCCAGTGACAGGAGGCTGAGCCCTTGCTATGGCAAAAATAGCCTCTGCTCACTCTTACACAGCAGTCTTTGCTGGTCTCGAAACAAGGAAGGGGCTGGCGATGGAATATCAGGTCTGCTGGAGTCTCTCAGTCACACTGCCTTGGAAGGTCATGAAGATATTGCACAATTAATGGACAACAGAGTCAGGGATCCTCTGTAGAGACTCAGTAGTCTTTCAGTTCTATCCTATAGGTGTTACAGCCCTATTATAATTGGTAAAATGGCAATGTGTCATCAAATAGTAAGTTTCTTTTAGTAATAACCTTAAGAAACAGATCAATCTGCAATTGGGTTTATACATAAAGCCAGATAATCTCAACCTGAAAGTAAAAACCTCTTAAGATTATTGAAATCCAATAAGATTATCATTACCAAGAGAAATAGCTGTTAGTCATCTAAAATTATTCATCTTTGACTATGAAAATTCCATAGGATTACAATAAGTTCCATTATGTAAGCCATATCACTAAATATTAATTATTAATTAAATGAAACTGTGGAACACTGGGCCACTCATTGCCTTCCCTTTGCTCCTACCTCAAGCCATCTTGCTTCCCACATTTCTGGACTAACTCCATCAGCATCATGAAGGAGGTGGAAATTTGATAATCATCCTTTCTTGTCATAGTTGCAAAGACAAAACAGTGGGGAGAAAAGCAGAGATCTCAACATCAAGCACCTGAGACCAATCAAACACGAGGCTTCTATTTGCTCATCCAGGTTCCCCACTGTGTAAGCAGTGGCCCAGAATGACAGCAGTGGTGGCTCATTATTGCAGCCTCATTGTTCTTGCTTGATGGCTGATGTACTGTGCCCAGACACAGGGGGAAACGTAAACTCGTGAATGCATGTGAGCGTGCAAGGGTGTTTTGAAGAAAGCTTTACCCAATCCTATTGTGTCTATATGCCCTCGACTATGTGTAATTACATCACACACACAGTATATATACACATACATACATATATATGTATGCTAATACATAACAGGTTCTATACAAATATTTATAATGATGATATGATATGACATGAAAAAATACAACTGAAATTTTCAGAGGTGTAAACTGGAAATCCTCACATTCTGAAAACAAGTTCCTTTCAAACATGATTTTGAATGTGGGTAGGTTGAGACCCATTTCTTCAGATTAGAAGGGATTTGGAATCATATTCTAATTGAAGCATAATGCCACGTGTCTTAAATGGCTATGATAAAACCACCCACTATTGAGCAGATGACTGACCCTTGTGTCTTAACCCAGAGTTAAGAATGAGGTCAATGAAGGACTGCAGAACTGATGTGGGATTCCCCTCTGTTTACTATAACTATGTTTTATTACCATTGGTTAATAGAGAAGCTGCTTTGGCCAAAGGCTTAGCAGAGTAAAGCCAGGTGGAAAATCCAAACAGAGCTATATAGAGTAGGCGAAGTCAAGGAGATGCAATGTACCTGCTGAAGGAGACAGATGCCAGTAAGCCGCAGCCTCATGCCAAAACACAGATTAATAGAAATGTGTAAATTTAAGATATAATAGTTAGTTAATAAGAAGCCTGAGCTAATAGGCTAAGCAGTGTTTTAATTAATATAGTTTCTGTGTGATTATTTGGGTCTGGGAAGCCAGGAAATGAATGAGCAGCCTCTTTTTACAGAGAACTGGCTCAGTGGTTAAGAGCACTGGTTGCTCTTGCAGAGGACCTAGGTTTAAGTTCTAACACCTACATGGTGGCTCACAGTTACCCATAGCCCCAGTTCCAGTGGATCTGTTACTGCCTTAGCAGTTCTATGGGCACCAGGTATACATGCAGTGCCCACACTTACATGTAGTCAAAACATCCATCAAAATAAATTAAATAATGATAATTTTAAAATTTTTAAAAGGGTCAGTTATTCGATAGGTGTATACAATGTGCAATGATAAACTCAGAAAGGTGAGGGTTCAAATTTCTTTAAACAGTTTTCATATTTGACCCATATGTAGCTCTTGTAGATATTTATGAGCTACAGGATGAGATATTTCAAAGGGTGTCAGTAAAAACCAACAACCAGGGAGCCTGCATGGGACTGACTTAGGACCTAGGCCCTCTGCATACATGTGACAGTTGTGTAGCTTGGTCTTCTTGTGGAACTCCTACCAGTTAGAGCAGGGCCTGTCTCTGACTCTTTTGCTGGCATTTTGGACCCTATTCCTCCTATTGGGTCACCTTGCCCAACATTAATACAAGGGGAGGTGTTTAGTCTTACTATGACTTGACATGCATGTTTTGTTGATATTTGTTGAAGGACTGTTCTTTTCTGAATAGAAATGAAGGAGGAAAGAATAGAGGGGTGCAGAGGAGAGGTGGGGGAGGGACGTGGAGAAGAGGAGGTAAAGGAAACAGCAGTAGGGGTATAAAATAAATAAATTAAAAATTTTTAAATATTAACAGTCAAGTTACACCATTAGCATTCCCAAGCTTCTTCTCCCTACTTATTATTCATAAATATATCAACTTGTTAAATATCCATAAATGAGAAAGAACATACAGAATTTGTTTTTCTGTCACTGATTTCTTCCTGTTAGTAACATGTGCACTAGTTCCTTCCATTTTGCTACAAATGACAGAATATCACTCTTTCATCGTTGTGTTGTAATATATATATAGTACATATACCATGTTTCCTTACCTGTGTAATGGCTGGTTGGCTTGCAGGTGAATTCTATGTCTTTGCTGTTGCAAATAGTGCTCAATACATAGGGGTGAACATGGAATGCTGGCTGAATTTTAGCCACATACTTATCCATATGTGGGATAGCTGGATCATAGAGTAGACATAGTTTTATGGGCTATTTTAACCTACATATTGTTCTCCATAATACCTTATTAACCTGCACTCCCATGACAATTTATAAGAGTTCTCTGTTTGCCACATATTCGGCAGTACTATTTTGTGTTCTGATAGCAGCCATTCTCAGTAAGTTGAAGTAATGACACATTGTGGTTTGAGTCAAAGCTTTTAATCCAATTATATCAGGGTTGTTAATTCACAAACTAATGTTTATGTCATGTGAACACATAAGATATAGTTTTCTCATATGAGAATAATTTTTCAGATGTGATGTGCTCCTTAGTAGCTATAAATGGCTAGAGCATCTTCATTAGCACACCAAGTACAAAGTCTCAGTTTTTAGCAGAAAGATAAACAATTTTCTTTAGAACTTAAATCTTTCAATAAACATTCTTCATCCTATTGGTGGTAGGAGCTTACATTTCTGTTTTGTTTATTTTTCAAGACAGGGTTTCTCTAGATAACAGTTCTGCCTGTCCTGAAACTCGCTTTGAGACAAGACAGGCCTCGAACACCAGATTTTCTTGGCGCACAAATAACAACATGGAAATTCATAATTATTTATCAAGGTTTGGCCATTATCTTAGGGTTGTCTCCAAATAGCTCTTATAACCTAAATTAACCCATTTATACTAATCTACCTTCTGTTACCTGGTGTTGCCTCTTTTTCATCTTTCACCTCCTGTTTCTTCTCTGTGTCTGATGGAGATTCCTTCTTTCTTCTTCCCAGAGTTCTCTCCCTGCCTGGAAGTCCTACCTATACCTCCTGTCTCTCTATTGGCCTTTCAGCTTTTGGTTACATCAATCATCGTAATAACTTCACACAGTGCTCAACTATCCCACAACAGAGACCCTCCCTCATGCCGGGATTAAAGGCATGTCTCACTCATGCCGGGATTAAAGGCATGTCTCACTCATGCCGGGATTAAAGGCCTGTCTCACTCATGCCGGGATTAAAGGCGTGTCTCACTCATGCCGGGATTAAAGGCGTGTCTCACCACTGTGCAGCTGTGTTTAATTTTTGTCTTAATTTGCAGAAGAATTAAGATGTAGTCTTATGTTGTAGAATATTGTTTCAAGGTGTGTTACATTTGTTTATGCTCTGGAGAATTTGTTTAACCATGTAAAGATGTGTGGCTTTTGTTTATGCTGCATTTGTTTAACTCTGAAACTGTGATTCTTTGCCTGTCTAAAACACCTGATGGTCTAATAAAGGGCTAAATGACCAATAGTGGGGCAGGAAAAAAGATAGGCAGTGCTGGTAGGCAGAGAGTATAAACAGAGAGAAATCTGGAAAGAGAGAAATGGGAGAATAAGAAGAGGAGGATACTAGGGGCTAGCCACCTAGACACCCAGCCAGCCATGGAGTAAGACGTAAAGACAGATATAGCGAAGAAAGAAAACAAAAAAGCCCAGAGGCAAAAGGTAGTTGGGATAATTTAAGTTAAGAAAAGATGGCAAGAAACAATCCAAGCTAAGGCTGAGCATTCATAATTAAGACTAAGACCCACCCCCCTCTTGTCACGTTTTGGGAAGTGGGTGATAGGCCCCCAAAAGAGTAAAGAGCAAAAGAGAAAGAGTTTTTTTAAAAAAAGCCTTCTTAAGCAGGGCCTATGAGGAGAAACTGCTTCAAGCTAAAATCACCCCAAGGATTAATCTTTTCAGAGAGCAGGTGTTTGGTTCAGCAGGGTCCTAATGCCAGGAGCACATTTGCATTCAAATTAAACTAAACATAATTAGAAGTTACTTCCTCCATGTGGGGGTGCCTTTGTGTAGGAAAATAATCTTGGCCCCCACTTATGCAAACTGTGAATTCAATTTTATATGTTAAACACCCATTATTGCCATGCTAATGAAGATACTGAATATTAATTAGCTCAATGTATTTACCTTTCCATGAACTTTTCCCACGATTTGCTATGTATTCTATTATTAAAATCAGAATCTTAGACACATGTAAAATAGTTTCTGTAAATACAGTTCTCATCATGTTGGCCAAAACATTGAAACTTTCTAAAGAGAATATGTGTGAGCTTCCTCTCCACTGCCTTCCTCCAGCATGCTGCCAGAGCCCTCAATTGTCTTCAGTGTAAAATCTGACTGTAATCTCCCACCCTTGAGCCAACTAATCCCTCTCCACATTGACACTGAGACTTCTGAAAGAACACACTCCCTCCCTGATCTGTCATCAGTTTTCTCTCACTGTAACAAAATATCCAAGACACAAGATGCTTACAAAGAGAAAAGTTTTATTTTGGTATTGTTTCGAATGTTCAAGTAGGAGGCTGTTTGATTCCATTGTTTTGGGACGTGGCAGCAGATCAGGATCGGAATATGTGACAGAGTAAAGCCACTCACCTTGTGGCCAGGAAGCAAAGGAAGCACCCGTGGTCCCACAGTCCCCCTCAATGACATGACCCAATGACCTAAAAAGCTCTCACAAAGTTGCCTCTCTTAAAGGTTCCACTGCATCTGCTAACATACCACCCTGAGGACCACTTATTTAATTTATGTTTTATTTTCTATAAACCAGGAGTTTGGGAGACATTCAAGCTGCAAGCTGTGTCAAACTGCATTGCCTATACTGACTGCTGCTTCCCCTACATGGCTGTCTTTTACAGTTGGGTCTTCATAACACTCATAAATTTAGTGGTTTCCTCGGGTCTTTCCCAGATGGAATCTCTCTCCAACCTTTAGTGTATAATCTCACTGCAACTTTTGAGTCATTCTTTTACAGCCCCTTCTATTCTTCCATCTTCCAGGATACTCAGTTATCAGCACGCCCTACCCTAGGATTATCGTTTTAAAAGGGAGATGAGTTGTACGTGAATAGCGAATGTCTCATTCCATGAGGACTGGAATGTGCTATGCTATACACTGATCTAAACCTTTGTCCTATTGATAGCATCTTCTTAACATGCTCTCCTGACTCATCTGGTCATTTTTTTGCCGGGCCTTCTACACTGCTTCTTCCTTCAGTCATCCATTTACACATTCATCCAGACATTCTACTTGACAGCATTTCTTCAAGATAAGGTTATTCTTCTGTTTGCCTTATTGTTCTTTACATGTTTTAATTTCTTGTCCAAATTCCCATGTTAAGATTCCTAAACAAAATCTCTTCTGTGAGGCTAATTTTGATCATGAATTTGATTGGACTAAGTGATGCCTTTTAGGCATTATTGAGAGACACCTATAGGTGTGTCTGTGACTATGTTTCCAGAAAGGATTAAGGAAGGAAGGAAGATTGACCCTGGAGTTGGTGGCACCATCCCACAGGCTGCTTCAGGGCCTAGATAAGAGGAGAAAGTCAGTTGAACATCAATACTCCTTTTTATTTCTGTGTCTTGATGCAGCCACGTGAGAACAAGCACACACTGTGAAAGCCATGCTTTGTCATTAACTTGGCTTTGCCTTCCTTGCCTTGAAGGGCTGTGTCCTTTTAAGCCAGGAGTCAAAACACATCTGCCTTACTGTAAGATTCTTCTGTCATCTATTTTGTCACGGCAATGAGAAATGTGACTGATACCCCTTCCTTTCCACCATGTGTGCAGAAGGCAGAATAATGCCTCCCTTAAGACACTCATGGCCTAGTTCCTGTCATTTGTGGATATGTTGTCTTACACAGCCAAAAGAGTTTTCAGACATGATTAAAGTTGAGGCCCTTGGGGTGAGGTGATAATCCTGAATTTTCTGGGGAGGTTGACTGTAACTATGTGAGTCTTTAAAACAGAAACATTTCCTGACTGTCATCAGAAAGAGATATGACTGCACCCAAAGGCTCAGAGAAAGCCAACTTCACTGTATGAAGACAGAAGCAGGAGCCGTGAGTTAAAGAGAACAGCAGGTGCATCAAGGTGCATGACTGTCATAGGTGTTGCTGTATGGTAAGATGGAGTGCACTGGGAGTGCAGGTCTCGAATTTTAAACCACGAAGCAGTCAGATAGACCTGCCTTAAACATTAGCAGAACAGCAAGAGTGACGCTGCATATACAAAAGTGCAGACACCTAGTTCTCCCTAACGACACCTTGGAGAGTACAAGGCCTCCCCATCCCACACCTAGTGAAAACAACCAAAACTGACCAGGTTCTAGGTTCTATTGTGGGCAGGAAGTAGAAGCATGCAGAGAGATCTACTTACAGATTAGGAACTGATATCATTTTATCTTTTCACCAGAATCATAAAAGAAGTAAGCAAGACTTTTATTTTCTTTCAAGCCACTTGCTGGTACAAAGAGAAGTCAATACAAACAAACAATAAACGGGCAGAAAAACAAGCAGAAGGAGCTCAGAATTATCAATAGTCAGCACTAAAGAAAACAGAATAGGATTATTTCTTGTGGGCTAAGCATGTAGCCTAGTGGCCTACCATGCATGAGATTCGAGTTGAGGCCCTTGGTATGGAATAGGAAAAAAAAAAAGAGGAAAGCGATTGTTTAATACAAAGGGATTTGGAGGATATGAGGGATGTTTGCTGTGTGGAGCTGAGAATAGACTTGCCCAGGATTACTATGGAGACTACATGTCCGAATTACTGCGTATACCATGTCTGGGTTCAGGCTACCCACTCAAGTTCCAAGGGCACAGAGGACCACAGATGACTGCCTATTAAACATTTCTATATCTTAGCACTAGATTTGGGGAACAACATTAGGTTGCCTGGTCAGTGAGCTCTAACCATCTCTGCCTCCCCATCCTAGGATCATAAACTCAGATCAACTTGCCCATTCTTCATATACGGTCTCTTGGAACCTAACTCAGGTCCTCGTGCTTGCGCAGCCAGCACTTAACCAACTGAACCGTCTTCCCAGAATGCTTGCTTTATCTTAACGTACTGCAAGGTGATGAGGCTGTATGGAGATCACAGTCACCTCTTACTGCCAAAAACAAACACAACCAGTATCTACAGAAGGAAAAATAACAATCATAAGCCACCAATCTTGCTTAGAGACATGCACAGCAAACCCATCTCTAAGACAGCCTAATATCATAACAACATGTTAGCATTCTTCAAAGTTTTGTAAGGCTTCTAACATGGAAATATCCCATGAGTCCCACACAAAAAAGTTTAACACAGCACACAGTCATGCAATTCTGGATGCTGGAAGTTGAGGCAGGGCCACATGCAGGGATGACTCTGACTTGCCTCTTCCTAGCTTCTGGTACTTACTGGCACTCTTTGGTGCCCCTTGGCTTGGAACACATTGCCAGCACTCCAGTCTGCCTTGCTTGTCTCATGAAGTTGTCTTTATGGGTAGCTGCCTATTTAAAGCTGTTTTTGTATAAGAAGACCAGCCATGTTGGATCAGATGTACACCACTTTCCGGCAAGATCTCAACTTAAATGTGTATACTTCCAGTGACCCTAAGTCCCAAATAAAGGCACTGTGTAACACATTGGGAAGCAGAGAGTCAAGATAAATAGGGGGTCACAATTCAAATTACAATAGAGTCTATTTGTAAACTGAACCATTTGAGTTATCAAAAGATGGGGCTTTTAATTTTTATGTTTATTTTAAATCTCTGATAGAACTGATACTGTTCTCCATGAATTTTCAGACTAAGATGAGGCAAGCATAGAAGCAAGTGAGCACTACAGTCACAGTCGTGATGGAAGTACATGCTTCATTCCTAGGAAAAATGAACTTTAAGAGATAAAATGATTACAAAACTATTAGATTACCAGTCTAATGAAATTCAAGCAAACAAATTCTAAAATACACAAAGCTCAAATTAAAGATTTTCATTTCTCCTGAAAATAATTTTTATATTCTTTTTCTCAGAAAAATACAGGTAATAACAAGGCCAGATGACTCTGCATTTTAAGAAACAGTGTAAGATGCAGAAAGTCAGCATCCACCCACCAGCGTCCACCCACCAGCATCCATCACCATTGTCCACCCACCAGCGTCCATCACCAGCGTCCACCCACCAGATCCATCCACCAGCATCCATCACCATTGTGCACCCACCAGCGTCCATCACCAGCGTCCACCCACCAG
>PVIU01004649.1:0-123925 GCA_004026605.1 Ondatra zibethicus
AGTAGGCTGTGGTGGTGGATCTAAGGACTCCCTCCGGATGGATCTACTGGTAACTGGATCAGGTCCACCTGTTGGCCAAGGACCTAGCAGACAAATGGGTGGGCTTGCTGGGATGGGTTAAGTTGAGGAAGCCAGTAGCCGGGGAGAAGCCCCGCTGAATGGCCAGAAAGTTTATGGGGTTGAGGGTGCCTGTACTCTGTTCCCAGGGTGGCTGGCAGGCTGGGCGTGTACACACTTACCTGTCTGGATGGATCTCCTGGTCCAGGATCAGGGCCCCTTGCTGACCAGGGACCTTGCAGACAAAGGGGTTGGCTTGCTAGGTGAGGCTCCTGGAACAAAGAAACCCCTGCAGCCGTTGCACTCATCACTTTGTTCCCAGACCCTCAGCCCTGGACCCCGCATTTGGAAAGGGGTGCTTAGGGGTAAGCTGGGAAGGGATAAGTAGAGGAAGCCAGTAGCAGGGGAGAAGCCCGGCAGAATGGCCAGAAAGTTTAGGGGGATGAGGGTGCCTGTTCTCTGTTCCCTGGGCATCTGTCTGGCTGGGCGGGTACACACTTACCCGTCCAGATGGATCTCCTGATCCAGGAGCAGGGCCCCTTGCTGGCCCAGTACCTCACAGACAAAGGGGCGAGCTTCTTAACTATTGTTCTTACGTGCATGCGAACATACATACATCCTAAATGAACAAGTACAATATATCCAAGCTGTATATTGTTACTAGTCTGTATGTTTTCAGGCTGATCATTTGGTATACTGGATAACCAATTGATGAGCTCTTTCCTGGAGGAGTTCACGTCTCCTACTCTGAGCATTCTTTAGTTCCTCGAGGAATTTCTATACTGATTTACATAGTGGCCCTCTATAGTTTATAATACCACCACCAGCATAGAAGGGCTCAATTTCCTAAAGTCCTTGCCAGCCTTTGTTATTTTCGGTTTTCTTAGTGGTAGTCTTGCTGACTGGGGTGAGAGAGACTATCAGTATAGTTTTAATTTACTTTTCCCTGAATGCTAACGCCATTGAAAATTTTGCATGCCTTTACCAGTCATTTAAAACTGAGAAATTTGACCATAAAAAGTCAGGTTTAAAACAGTTGTGGTGAGACGCATCTGTAATCCTAGTGCTAGGAAAACTGTGGCAAGATCTCAAGTGTGAGGCCAGCTTGGGCTACATAGCAAGGCCCTGTCTCAAGAAAGCAGTAAGAAAAAGGTAATAATTTCCATATTCAAAGTACCATATCTGTGAAAATGGAAAAATATACTTGAAACACTCATGACAGAGTATTGACAACCTTAACATTTAAAGAGCTGTTATAAATTAAAAAGGGAAAGAAAGAAACTAGTAAAAATGAAGTAAGGCTGTGAGTATTAAAATTACTTGTAGAGATATATGAAACATTAAAAATGTGAACAAAAAGCACATCAAAAGAGTTATAAGATATCTTTTCCTAGCAAGGTTTAAAAAGATTGCTAACACATGCTTTTGTATGAGATAGTGGAAAACATACTTTTAATATACTGCTGATTGCTATAGATATTCCCAGTGAAAAACACTACACTATATAACAAATCTATGTAGATATTATTTAAGTGAAAATTTCTACTTCTAATCATTATCTAAATTTATTATCAAGTTTATACATGGATGAAGGTGCTTATGAATAATGCTTATTTTGTATTGTTTATGCAAAAGAAAATACTTTAGATGTTTGGGACATATCCTAACTAATGCCCAAAATGAATACAAATAATAATAATATCAAAATTGTATACTTATTGATATGAAATTTTTCTTCATATAATTGTTACAAGAATTCTGATCCCTAACTCAGAAACTACTATATATTCTGTGATCTTATGTGCTTGCATATATATCCTAGCGCAGAAAAAGTGATAAAATAGTGTCAATATTGTTTTGGGTAGTGTAATTATGTGTGATTTAAAACATTTTCTTACTAATCTCTCTCTATATATTAATATACAATGAAGTTATGTAATTTGAATCATAATAGTGACTTGAATAGCCAGTTAAGGTTGTATGTTAAAATTGATAAGCTTTTATATATCTGTTATTGAAAAGTTTCTGGTACTTCTCAAATTAATGGTCTATAAAACTTGGATGATTCAATCTTTAATGCAATATGTATGTCAAAGGGTCTTGTGTTTCAAACAAATTTAACATTTCCTTCATTGTCAATTTCATCATTATATAATTTTGTATACACACATAGTTGTAAAGCCATAGCTAAAATCAATTTTAGAACATTTTCCTCACTGCAAATAAAATCCTCACATATTTAGCAGACAGTCATTGTTTCTTGCTGATTCTTCTAGTACTACGCCTGGAAGATTTGACTTTCTATAGATTTGAATTTCCTGGACATTTCATGTATGTAGAACTATATAACATATAGCATTTTGAGAATAGTTTCTTTCATTTAGTATACTATTTTCAGGGTGACATAAGATTATCAGCACGGGAATCAGCAAGAAGTAGCCTGGAAAACTATACCCAAATCCCGCCCCCCCAAATTGATTTTGGATGTTTGCCTTTGTTTAGAGTGTTGGTTACAAGTTGTTATGAATAATGGTCAGGAAAAAGTTAAACAAAGGAGATTAAATTCAGAGTTTTTGTTTTGAAAAAAAGGGTGAGGGGAGGTGCTGTGAGACAATTGTCTTCTACCCTGTGAAGATTTGTTGCTTGTATTGCTTTAATAAAATACTTATTGGCCAATAGCCAGGCAGGAAGTATAGGTGGGGCAACCAGAACAGGAGAATATGTGTGCAAATTTTTGTGTGTAATATATGTAGAATTTTAATCACCAATTTACTCTTTTTTTTGCTTTCATTGATATTTCAAGACAGGGTCTTAATCTATAGTTCAGGCTATATTTGGACTCACTATGTAACCAAGGCTTTACTTAAACTTGTGGTGATCTTTTTGTTTAATTGTTCTTAGTGTTGGGGTTACAGGAGTGAGCCATCATGCCTTGTTTCAATTAAATCTTTTATAGTTTGTGTCTACTCAGATATTCTATTTCCTTTTGAGTCATCTTTTATAGTTTGTATCTTTCAAAGTATTTGTCTATTTTATCCAAGTCATCCAATTTATTAGTCGTTATAGGGTTTTGAAAAATATTTGGTGTCTAAGGAGGCTTAAGGGACAGTGGAAGATTACATCCCTGAGATTCCTTTCGAATTCCTGAAAGCCTTTATTTAATAAGATGATTGAGGTCAGAACATCTTTAAGCATGACTTTTCCCCTAATAAATAGCAGCAATAATCAAAAAGAACACACACACACACACACACACACACACACACACACAAAACATCAAAGTACACTGGACTCAACTAATTAAGAAGCCTGGCCTGGCCACATATTTTGGATTCAAGCAGTTGTCTCTATTTGTTCAGTTGTTGGACTAAAATTTATACTCAAAGGTGTCTTATGTAAATGGAAGTTGGTATGCCAAAAATTTCTTGGTGTGATATAAAAGAAGGAATTCAAAGATGTAAGGAGTCAAGAATGTTGAAATGCAGTTGTCTTTAATCAATACACAGTTATGTCCTTGGGGAAATCCTAGAAATCCCTTAATATGGAAGAGAATGAATTGGTGAAGGTTGAAACAGGATTCTTGTAAAGGACAATATTATTGGGATTTGTCTTTCATTTTTTTTGATGTGGTAGATAATGTTTATTGATTTGTGCATATCGAACTATCTTTGCATTCATGGGATGAACCCACCTTTGCCATGATGAGTAATATATTTCATATACTGTGGGACTTGGTTTGATAGTATTTTCTTTTATTACAGAATTTGTGTGTTCATAACCAAATAGTATTCTTTTTTAATTTTAAAATTGATTTTATTGAGCTATACATTTTTCTCTACTCACCTCCATTCCTCTCACCTCCCCTTCTACCCTCCCCCATGGTCCCCATGCTCCCAATTTACTCAGGAGATCTTGTTGTCTTTTTCTACTTCCCATGTACATTAGATCAATGTATATCTCTCTTAGGGTCCTCATTGTTGTCTAGGTTCTTTGGGATTGTAATTTGTAGGCTGGTTTTCTTTGCTGTATGTCTAAAGGCCGCTTATGAGTGAGTACATATGATACTTGTCTTTCTGGGTCTGGGTTACCTCACTCAATATGATGTTTTCTAGATTTATCCATCTGCCTGCAAATTTCAAGATGTCATCATTTTTTCTGCTGTTTAGCACTCCATTGTGTAAATGTGCCACATTTTCCTTATCCATTCTTCGGTCAAGGGGCATTTAGGTTGTTTCCAGGTTTTGGCTATGACAAACAATGCTGCTATGAACATAGTTGAGCACATGTCCTTGTGGTAAGATTGAGCATCTATTGGGTATATTCCCAAAAGTGGTATCGCTGAGTCTTGAGGAAGGGTGTTTCTTAATTTTCTGAGAAATTGCCATACTGATATCCAAATGGGGATTTACCAATTTGCATTCCCACTAGCAATGCAGAAGTGTTCCCTTTACCCCACAACCTCTCCAGCATAAGTTGTCATCCGTGTTTTTGATCTTGGCCATTCTTACAGGTGTAAGATGGAATCTCAGAGTTGTTTTGATTTGTATTTCTGTGATGGCTAAGGATGTTGAACATTCCTTAAGTGTCTTTCAGCTATTTTAGATTCCTATGTTGAGAGTTCTCTGTTTAGGTCTGTACTCCATTTTTTATTGGATCATTTTTTCTTTTGATGGCCAATTTCTTGAGTTCTTTGTATATTTTAGAGATCAGTCCTTTGTCCGATGAAGGGTTGATAAAGCTCTTTTCCCGTTTGTCTTGCTGACCACATCCCTTGTTTTACAGAAGCTTGTCAGTTTCAGGAGGTCCCATTTATTAATTGTTTCTCTCAGTGTCTGTGCTATTTAGGAAATAGTCTCCTGTGCCAATGCGTTCAAGTGTACTTCCCACTTTCTCTTCTATAAGGTTCAGTGTGGCTGGCTTTATTTTGAGGTCTTTGATCCATTTGGACTTGAGTTTTGTGCATGGTGATAGATAAGGATCTATTTTCATTCTTCTCCATATTGATATCCAGTTATGCCAGTACCATTTGTTGAATATGCTTTCTTTTTTCCATTTTATGTTTTTTGCTTCTTTGTCAAATATCAGGTGTTTGTAGGTGTGTAGATTAATATCTGGGTCTTCGATTTGGTTCCATTGGTCCTCCAACTGTTTTTATGCCAATAGCAGGCTGTTTTCAGTACTGCAGCTCTATAATAGAGTTTTAAGTCAGGGTCTGTGATGCTTCCATAAGTTCCTTTACTGTACAGGATTATTTTGGCTATGAGGTTGAGTACTATTCATTCAAGGTCTATAAAGAATTTTTCTGGGATTTTGATGGGAATTGCATTGAATCTGTAGATTGCTTTTGGTAAGATTGCCATTTTTATTATGTTAATTCTACCTACCCAAGAGCATGGGAAATCTTTCCATTTTCTGGTGTCCTCTTCAAAGATTTAAAGTTCTTGTCATACAGGCCTTTCACATATTTGGTTAGAGCTACTCCAAGATATTTTATGCTATTTGTAACTATTGTGAAGGGTGATGTTTCTCTGATTTTTTTCTCAGCCCATTTATCATCTGTTTAAAGGAGGGCTACTGATTTTTAAATTAATCTTATATCCTGCTACATTACTGAAAGTGTTTATGAGTTGTAGAAGTTCCTTGGTAGAAATTTTGGAGTTGCTTATGTAAACTATTATATCATCAGCAAAGAGTGAGAGTTTGCCTTCTTCTTTTCCAATTTGTATCCCCTTGATCTCCTTTTGTTGTCTTATTGCTCTAGCTAGAACCTCAGAACTATATTGAATAGATATAGAGAGAGTGGAAACCTTGTCTTGTTCCTGATTTCATTAGGATCACTGTGAGTTTCTCCATTTAGTTTGATGTTGGCTGTTGGCTTGCTGTATATTGCCTTCATTATGTTTAGGTATGTTCCTTGTATCCCTAATCTCTCCAAGACCTTTATCATAAAGGGTGTTGTATTTTGTCAAAGCCTTTTCAGCATTTAATGAGATGATCATGTGGTTTTTATTTTTCAGTTTGTTTATATGGTGGATTGCATTGACAGATTTTCATATGTTGAACCATCCCTGCATCTTTGGGGTGAAGCTGAGTTGGTCATGGTGGATAATGTTTGTGATGTGTTCTTGGATTTGATTTGCCAGTATTTTATTTAGTATTTTTCCATCAATGTTCATGAGTGAGATTTGTCTGTAATTCTCTTTCTTAGCAATGTCTTTGGGTGGTTTGGGTATCAGGGTAATTGTAGCCTCATAAAGAGAGTTTGGCAATGTTCCTTCTGTTTCAATTGTGTGGAACAATTTGAGGAGTATTGGTATTAGTTCTTTGAAAATCTTGTAGAATTCTGAGCTGAAACCATCTGGTCCTGGGCTTTTTTTGGTTGGGAGACTTTTGATGACTGTTTCTTTAGCAGTTATAGGTCTATTTAATTTGCTTATCTGGTCTTGATTTAATTTTGGTAAGTGATATTCATCCAGAAAGTTGTCCTTTTCTTTTAAGTTTTCCCATTTTGTAGAGTACAGGTTTTTGATATATGACCTAATGATTCTCTGGATTTCCTCTGTGTCTGTTGTTATGTCCCCCTTGTCATTTCTAATTCTGTGAATTTGGATATTCTCTCTCTGCCTTTTGGTTAGTTTGAAGAAAGGTTTGACTATTTTGTTGATTTTCTCGAAGAACCAACTCTTTGTCTCATTGAGTCTCTGCATTGTTTTCTTTGTTTCTATTTTGTTCATTTCAGCTCTCAATTTGATTATTTCCTGCCATCTAGTTCTTCTGGGTGAGTTTGCTTCTTTTTGTTCTAGAGTTTTCAAATGTTCTGTTCACTCATTGGTATGGGATTTTTTTCAGCTTCTTTATGTAGGCATTTAATGCTATGAACTTTCCTCTTAACACTGCTTTCATTGTGTCCCATAAATTTTGGTATGTTGTATGGTCATTTTCATTGAATTTTAGGAAGTATTTAATTTCTTCCTTTATTATTTCTTCCTTGACCCATTGATGCTTCAGGTGAGCATTGTTTAATTTCCATGTGTTTGTGGGGTTTTTGAAATTAATGTTGCTGTTGACTTCTAATGTCTATCTATTTCAAGAATAGTGGCCTATAATTTTCTCTTTTGTTGTGTTTTACATAGTTTTGGTGTTAGGACCATGCTAGCCTTGTAGAATGTGTCTGGAATAATTCCTTCTTCCTCTATTGTAGGAGGTCACTTGTTTGTTCCTGGCTGCTCAGCCCCAAAATAATCACACAGAAGCCATATTATTTGAAATACTGTTTGGCCAATAGCTTAAGTGTATTTCTGGCTAACTCTTATATCCTAAATTAGCCCATCTCCAAAAATCTATGTATTGCCACGTGGCTGTGGCTTACTGGGTAAAGTTCCAGCATATGTCTCCAGTGGGGCTACATGGCTCCTCTCTGACTCCACCCTCTTTCTCCCAGCATTCAGCCTAGCTTTGCTCACCTAGTTCTGTTCTGCCCTTCCATGGGCTCAAAGCAGTTCTTTATTAATTAATGGTAATCACAGCATACAGAGGGGAATCTCACATCACTCCTTTATGGTTGAAATGTAAGGAGGTATTAACCATTCTTAAATGTTTGCGAGAGCCAATGGTGAAGCTATCTGCTTATAGGCTTTTCTTTGATGAGAAACTTTTATTTACTGACTCAGTCTTCTTATTTGTTTTTGTTCCCTTCAGGTTGCCAATTTCTTCACCTGTAATTTTGTGGATTTTGGTTCATTTTAATCTCCCTTTAAAAAAAATCTTTTCAAAGTACTAGCTCTTTGAAGGAGATGGTTTAATGGTGTTCCTATGGCTCAACCTACAGGTACTGGCTTGGGGGAAGTATTCTGGGGGCTTTGCTCAGCGCTGGATTTAATCTTGCCAGGCCTGGTACTGGGTTTCAAGTCTTGGATCTGGATTTAATTTTCTCTCCCTTTCTCAAGCAAGGGATATCTCTGTGTGCTACTTGACGCTGAGGGAAGGATTCCACAGGTATCTCTTTCTTACCTTCTTCGATGCATCTTTTCATTCTGTTATACTAAAAGCAAGCTCAGTGGTCTCTCACATGATTTCCTTGCTTTTTAAAATTCTTGACTGTCAAGGCCAAATTTGGTGTCAGAGGTCTTTATTAGTTTTCACTTTAGTTTTTGAGACAGGGTCTCTCAGTGAACCTGGAGCTCACTCTAACTCCCCAATGAGGAGGATTTGTCTTTCATTTTATTGATGTGGTGGATAATGTTTATTGATATGTGTATATTGAACCCTTGCATCCATGGAATAAACCCCATTTGGTCATTATGAGTAATCTTTTTAACATGCTGTGGGGTTTGGTTTGATAGTATACAAATACAGCACTCTGCTTTATTTGAGCTCAGGGTATTTGAACTCAAGTGCACTGCAAGCACTTTACTAAATAAGCCATTTTCCTAGCCCCTGATTTCCTTACTTTTGCTGAGGATTGAGCCTCGGACTTCAAATAAGCACTGTACCACTAAACTATATTATCAGGCTTCTTTTTACTTTTATTTTTGTGATGGTCTCACTAATTTGCAAGCCTAGCCTTAAAATCACTCTATAGCCCACAAATGCCTTGAGCTTATGATCCTTCTACTTCAGCCTCCTAAGTAGCTGGGATTACAGATCTCTACCACCATGGCCAGATTCCTTGTCTCTTTTTGTTCTGATAGTTTTGTGTATTGAATAGCTGCTCTATTTGGTATCTGTAGGGGAAAAGCTTGGAGAGCCTACTCAGCTACCACCTTGCTCTGCCTTTCTCATGAGCCATAATTATTACTATTTATATTTCTTAATAACTTTAAGAGATTACAATATAGTACAGATATTAGCCATCATCTTTTTTGCACATATTTCTCTCAGTCATTTTATCAATTTACTTTTATGGTATTATGATGGTTTTTCCTTTGTTATTTTAATAATTTTTAAATACAATTTCTCTATTATGTAGCCCAGGCTGTCTTGAACTAGTAAACATGCCTGGCCTTGAATTAACAAAGGTCCACTTGCATCTGTCTCTGAAGAATTCTGAGATTAAAGGTGTGTGCCACCATGCCCAACTCTTAATGATTGTTTTATATATTTAGTTTTATTTTGAGACAAGATTTCTATGTATAGCCCTGGCTGCACTGGAAGTAGCTCTGTAGACCAGGATTGCAACAACAAATTGCAACTTACAAAGATCTGCCTACTTCTGCCTCCCAAGTGCTGGGATTAAAGGCATATGCCACTACTGCATGGCTTGTTTCTTTTTTGTTGAAAATGGATTCTTTATTTAATATATTTTGATTACAGTTCCCCTCCTCCAACTTCTCTCAGATCCTCCCCACTTCCCCACCCATCCAAATCCACACTTATTCTTTCTTTCTCTCATTAGAATACAATCAGGCATTTAAAATAATAATGATGATAATAGTAATAAAATAAGCTAAAATAAAAGCAAACAAACAAGAATAGAACAAAACAAACAAGCAACAAACAAACAAAACAAACAGAAGAAAAAGATCCAAAGATAAAAGCTCAAGAAACACATAGAGACACACACATTTGCACACACAGAAATCCCATAGATACACAAAACTGGAAACCATAACATATATGCAAAGGACCTGTAGGAAAAAAAAAACAAAGGAAAACATAATAAACCTTGACAAAACATTATGAGTCAGAGAACCTAAAAAATGCAACTAAGTTTTTTGTGTTGTTTATCTACTGCTGGGCACAGAGCCTGTCCATACGAGCACTATGTATACCAAGCGAGACTCCATTGGAGAAACCTAATTTTCATTTGCAAGCAATTTTCAATTTCAGATAGCTTCTGGATTAGATATGGGAGCCTATGTCCACTTCCTCTCTCAGCACTAGGACCCCATCTGGCTCAAACCAGTTCAGGCCCTGTGCATGCTGCCATAGTCTCTGTGAGTTCCTATGTGCATTGGTCCTGTGATGTTTAGAATGCTTTGTTTCCTTGGTATTCTGTGTCCGAGCTGGCTTTTATATTCTTCCTGCATCCTCTTCCATAGGGTTCCTTGAGTCCTGAGTAGAAGAATTTGATGGAAATATCCCATTTATGACTGAGTATTCCAAGGTCTTTCACTCTGCACATTGTCCAGCTGTAAGTCTCTGTATTTGTTCCTATTTACTGCAGGAAGAAGCTTCTCTGATGATGGCTGAACAAGACACTGATCTATAGGTATAGAAGAATGTCTTTGGGAGTCATTTAATTGCTATATTCCATTAGCAGAACAAGAGTATGTGGTTTTACCCTAGGTCTCTGTTCTATCTAATCTCAGGTTCTTGGCCACCTGAGCAGCATTGAGAATGGGTTCCATCTCATGGAGTGGAACTTAAGTCCAATCAGATATTGGTTGGTTACTCCCACAAGCTTTGTGCCACTATTTCACTAGCTCATCTTGCATGCAGGTCACTCTGGTGGTTACTTTTTTCCTTTTGTAGTGTGCAGAATACCTTCCAGTATTAAAACAGTAGTCAGTAGGGGTGAAGGCTCTGAGTAGGCATCAGCTTGATTTTGCCAAGTTCCATGAGTTGTATAGATATTATATTCAGCAATAGGACCTACCATTAGTTTGTGGAGAACAACCAATAGCCTGGTTGTTTGGAAGTTTCCATGGGACCCCTTTGGCCAACAATTCAATTAGAGGCAACTTACTCCTGGAACTGGAGGCTTCATTTAGTGATGAGACATGTTCAGGGGCTCCACCTCTCTGTTGTTTGGCAATATTACTTCTTTTTTATTCCATTTAGAAGCTTCCTTTTTATTGTTTCCATATGACCTTCAAATGACCCTTATTTTTAGCTGCACCTCCCCTTAGACCCCCAGTTCTTTGTTCTTCCTCATTTGATCCTACTGTTCCAGTCCTCACTCTCCCATGCATCTGTAACTATCTGTTCTATGCCTCTTTCCTAGGGAGATCCAACCTTCCCCCCAAGTCTCTTCCTAGATACCTAACCTCAGTGTTAATTCAGATTGCAGGTGGATATAGTAGCCTGGCCTGGCATCTTAGGTCTCTTAGAGTTTTTAAAACATCTGTCTAGACCCTTCTTGCTTTTAGAGAAATGTTATTCTTTATTTTCATTTCATTTTACATTCCATCCACAGTTCTACCCATACCACTTGTCCCACTCCCTCCCCACCTCCCCCACAGCCCATCCCCTATCCACTCCTCCTAAAGGGTAAGGGCTCCCATGTGGAGTCAATGAAGTCTGGCACCTTAAGTTGGGGTAGGACCAAGCCCCCCCCCCAGCATTAAGGCTGAGCATGGCATCCCACCACAGGGAATCGGCTCCAACAAGCTAGTTCATGCACCACAGATAGATCCTGGTCCTACTGTCAGGTGCCTTACAAGTAGTCCAAGCTTCATCAGTCTCCCACATATGGAGGGCCTAGTTTGGTCCCAAGGAGGCTCTACAGCTATCAGTCTAGAGTTTCTGAGTTTTCCTTGGTTCAGTTGTCTATAGATTTGTCCCTCATGATCTTGATCTCACTTGATCATAAATTCCATCCTCCCTCTCTTTGATTGGATTCCCAGAGAATCAACAACAATGACCCCAGCTAAGATTCTTAGCATAGTGGATAGGGAGCTTGAACTGGCCTTCCCCTGTAATCAGATTGGTGAATACCCTAACTTTCATCATAGAACCTTCATCCAGCAACTGACAGAACCAGATGCTGAAATCCACAACTAAGCACCAGATCAAATGTTATTCTAATAGATCTATCTATACATGCTACTTGGTCTTTTTCACTTGCAGCTTTTAATATTCTTTTTGTTCTGTACATTTAGTGTTTTGAATACTGTATGTCATGGGGGATTTCTTTTATGGTCCAGTCTATTTGATGTTCTATATGTTTCTTTTATCTTAATAGACGCTTTCTTTTTTAGAAGAAAATTAAGGAATTTTCTTCTATAATATTGTTGAGAATATTCTCTGTACCTTTGACCTGGGTTTCTTCTCCTTCCTCTATTCCTATTATTTGTAGATTTAGTCTTTTCATAGTGTGCCAGATTTCCTAGATGTTTTGTGCCTGATTTTTTTTTAAAGATTTAACATTTTCTTTGATTGAAGACTTTATCTTGTCTTCAATGTCTAAGATTCTTTCTTCCATCTCTATTATGTTGCTGAGGCTTGCCTCTGAAGTTCCTGTTTGTGTTCCAAAATTTTTCATTTTCTGTTTTATCTCAGTTTGAGCCTTTTTTTTAAAATTTTATTTCTACTTTCAGATCTTGAATAGTTTTCTTCATTTCACTTGACTGTGTTTTCATAGATTTTATTAATAGATTTATTCACATCCTCTTTAAGGTTACTGGAGACATAATTGTCTTGACTGTTTTGAGTTTGTTTTTCAGATATCTGTACTTGAAATGAGTATAATTGTGGGTGCTGATATCTGGACCTGTCTTTGCTGGGTGGATTTTCTATTCCTTGGTTTCTATTGCCTTCTCTGGATGTCTAGGAGCATGTGGTGACTGTATGTGACCTTGTATGGAGTCCTTCTGAGACTCTGCCAGCTATACCACAGGGGATCCTTGGTAAAACTTGCTTCTAGGTATTGGAAGCTGGTACTTAGGAATGGGGGTGGACTACAAGGGCAGGTGTGGGGGTCACTGAGAGGTTCCACAAGTTGCCATGCAGATCCCCAGGGAATAGACACAGAGAAAAAAGACAGGTCCCTACAGGTGGTCTACCCCAAGGACCAGATGAGGCTGGGAAATTGGAATGGGAGTGTAGGAAAGAGAGTGAAGTGCCTATTTCCGTGGCTTGTGCCATGGCTAGTGGGAGAGAGTGCTTCCTGTTCTTGGGGCCTGAGATAAAGGGATGAGGTGAGGAAGAAAAATTGTACTGAACATCTCCTGTGAATGGGGGCATAAAGAAGGAGAAGCTCAAGCAGGTGGTCTGATACAAAACTGGAGTTGGAATTGGAGGACAGGAAGGAGAGTGGAGTGTTGACTTGACTCCCATGCCAGTGGCATGACCAGCCAAATGATTGCTTTTCAATTGAAACCTTTCTCCAAATTTAAATCAGATACCCGTTTTTATTTTTATATGATTTGACTATGTTTATTTTTAAGTCTGTTAGAATTTATTTTGGTATATAATATATAAGTTTTTATATAACTGTCAATTCTACTCCAATGCCTTATGGAAAAATCAATCCTTTCTCAACTCTTTCCACTAGCTACTTAATTATATGGGAAATATCTATGCATTATAGAATTTTTCCATATCATTTCTTCTGTTTTGCTACTATATCTATAAATGTTTTACCCATGTTCCCTTATTTCAGATATTTGAGATTTATAAATCATTTTACTATCCAGGAAATCAAACCCACTAATTCCTCTTCAGCCGTTTTTATGGTTATATTTTCTGCCTCTTTATTGGTTTGGATGAGCTTCACAAATATATCATTAGATTAAGAAACATTCTCATGAGATTATGATGGGGATTGCATTACCTTTCATTTGGGAAGAATAGATATCATAATAAGCTTAAGTCTGCCCAACCACAAGCATGGTATTCAAGCCTTCTTTAATAAAGGAATTGATGTAATAACCAAACACTTTTCACTACAGTTATTTCTAGAGCAGTCTCTTGTGTTTTCTTTAATATTTCAAGTTTCCTAACATCTAAATTATTTCAGCAAGTGTCCTGAATTTGCTATTTTTTAAAATGTGCTTATTAATTATATTTGTTTTCCTCTTGATTTTTGCCTTATCTAGATATGCTCCCTTAATATCTTCAACTAATAAAAATTCCTTCTTCTGGTCATCAATCATCTTATTTTGATTTGCTGCCACATTTATTAATCAGATGTTCCAGAACAATATTAAATGGAAATGATATGACATGGTTTTCAAGCAAAAACAAAGATGTTCCACAGTCAGAAACCCATTTCCATGTTTCAAATTTCATGCTGCAATGTGCTTTGTTTTGTCAGTCGTGAGCACCATCCTGCTGTTTATGCTAGTTGACTAAAGTTTTATCGTTTTACTGAGCTTATTATGAAAATTTTATGCCACATGCAGTGAAGCACACATTTACTCACAGAACTCAGGGGGCAAAGACAGGAGACTCTCTATAACTTCAAGGCTAGTCTGGTCTTGATGGTGAGTTCCAGGTTAACCAGAGCTATGATAGTGAGACCCTGTCTCCAAAACAAAACAAAACAATCCAGAATTTATATGAATTCACTTTGAAAATAACCTTCAGTTAATTATCTCTATTTTTCTCTTATTTATTTTTCCTTTTTATTCTCTATCGTTTGTTTATCAAAGCTTCTCAAATTTGTAATCTTTTCTGGGAGATTTTCAAGTTTTCTTTTTTATTAGATTTTTTTTTAAAAAAAATACCAATCCAAATTCCCACTCCCTCCCCTCCTCCCATTCCCTCCACACATCCTCCCACCCCACACCCTCCAATCCTAAGAGGGGGTAAGGCACTTTGCTTT
This sequence comes from Ondatra zibethicus, assembly GCA_004026605.1. Lineage (NCBI taxonomy): Eukaryota > Metazoa > Chordata > Mammalia > Rodentia > Cricetidae > Ondatra > Ondatra zibethicus. The sequence goes on from PVIU01004649.1 coordinate 14,546, forward strand.
GTGGAAGGTCCAAGGCCCTCCCTACTACATCTAGGCTGAGCAAGGTATACAACCAAAGAGAAAAGGATCCCAAAAAGCCAGTACATGCAGTGGAGATAAATCCCAGTGCCACTGCCAGTGGCCCCTAAGTCTGCCCCAGCCATGCAACTGTCAACCATATTCAGAGGGACTAGTTTGGTCCTATGCTTGTTCCTTCCCAGTCCAGCTGGATTTGGTGAGCTCCCATTAGCTCAGGTAAACTTTCAGTGGATGAACCCTTCATGGTCTTGACCTCTTTGCTCATATTCTCATTCCTTCTACTCTTCAACTGGACCTTGGGAGCTCAGTCCAGTGCTCCAATGTGGGACTCTGCATCTGTTTCCATTTGTTGTTGGATGAAGGTTCTATGGTGATATTTAAGATAATCATCAGTCTGAATACAAGGCAAGGCTAGTTTGGGCACCCTCTCCTCTATTGCTTAGAGTCTTAACTGGGGTCATCCCTGTGGATTCCTGGGAATTTTTTTAGAGCCAGGTTTCTTGCTAACCCCATAATGGCTCCCTTAATCAAGATATCTTTTTCCTTGCTCTCATATCTGTCCTTCCTCCATCTCAACTATCCCATTCCCTCAAGTTCTCCTCAACCCTCCCCTTCTCCCCTCCTCTTTCCTTTCTTCCCTTCCATCTACCCACTGCCCTCATGCTCCCAATTTTGTCAGGCAATCTTGTCTGTTTCCAATTTCCAGGTCGGTCTACATATGTTTTTCTTTGGGTTCACCTTATTACTTAGCTTCTCTAGGATCATGAACTATAGGCTCAATGTCCTTTGCTTATAGTTAGTATCCACTTATGAGTGAGTAAATACCATATTCATTTTGGGGGATCTGGGTTACCTCATTTTCCTTATCCATTCTTCAGTTGAGGGGCATCTAGGTTGTTTCCAGGTTCTAGCTATGACAATTAATGCTGCTAAGAACATAGTTGAACAGGAATAAGACAAGGCTGTCCACTCTCTCCATATCTCTTCCACATAGATCTTGAAGTTTTAGCAATAGCAATAAGACAACAAAAGGAGACCAAGGAGATTCAAATTGGAAAGGAAAAAGTCAAACTTTCATTATTTGCAGATGATATGATAGTGTACATAAGTAACCCCCAAAACTCTACCAGAGAACTCCTACAGCTCATAAATACCTTCAGTGATGTGGCAGGAAACAAGATCAACTCAAAAAAATCAGTAGCCCTCTTATACACAAATGATAAAGAAGCTGAAAGGGAAATCAGAGAAACATTGCCTTTCACAATTAGCCACAAATAATATAAAATATCTTGGAGTAACACAAACCAAGGAAGTGAAAGACATATTTGACAGAACTTTAAGTCTTTGAAGAAAGAAATTGAAGAAGATACTAGAAAATGGAAAGATCTCCCATGCTCTTGCATAGGAAGGATCAACATAGTAAAAATGGTAAGTCTACCAAAAGCAATCTATTGATTCAATGCAATCCCCATCAAAATCCCAATACAATTCTTTACAGACCTTGAAAGAACAATAATCAACTTCATATGGAAAAAATAAAAAACCCAGGATAACCAAAACAATCCTGTACGGTAAAGGAACTTCCAGAGGCGTTACCATCCCTGGCATCAAGCTCTATGACAGAGCTACAGTAATGAAAACAGCTTGGTATTGGCATAAAAACAGATGTTGACCAATGGAATCGAATTGAAGACCTGGAGATTAATTCACACACCTATGAACACCTGATTTTTGACAAAGAAGCTAAAAAATGTACAATGGAAAAAAGAAAGCATCTTCAACAAATGATGCAAGCATCTTTAACATGTAGAAGAATGAAAATAGATCCATATCTATCACCATGCATGAAACTTCACCAACCCCACATCAGACAAAGGACTGATAGTACGGGAGAATTGTCTGTATTCTGTCAATCATGATTTAAATAAACGCTGATTGGCCATTAGCCAGGATGTATAGGTGGGACAACCAGACAGGAAGTAGAGGCAGAGCAAGGAGAATAAGGAGAATAGGAGAATTCTGGGAAGCGGGAAGCAGGAAGCTCTCTTGGGACTCCTGCCTAGACCACTGAAGAAGCAGGATGTGACCTGCCCCACTGAAAAAGGTACTGAGCCATGTGGCTAACATAGATAAAAATAATGGGTTAACATAACTTATAAGAACTAATACTTAGCCTGAGTTAATGGGCCAATAAGTTTATAATCTTCTGGAGACCTCTGTGTAATTTTCTTTGGGGCTAAACTGCTGTGGGAACTGGACAGGACAGAAACCCCAACAAGCAGGCTCCTCATGTTACAGACTGATCTCAAAAATATATAAAGAACTCAAGAAATTAGACAGTAAAATTCTAAATAACCCAGTTAAAAAATGGGGTACTGAACTAAACAGAGAATTCTCAACAGAAGAATTTCAAATGGCCTAATCCTGTGGGCTCAACTTCCTTAGTACAATAACTATTTAACCATTTATTACCCCACTTCTCCCTTTCTAGAGCAAGCTCCCTTGCCTTCTTACAAAATGGGGTTTCTGCAGCCATAATTACAAAATTGTAATTATTCGTTTGTTCTATACATTGACCAGAATGACTCTTCAAAGTCGTGAATCAAATCCAATTCTTTTCTGTTTAAAAATTCTCCAACAACTTGCTTTCATAGATTAGCAAAGAAATTCTTACTGTAGCTCTGAAGCTCAACTTCCATTTATTATTGCTCTATAGGACATCATTTCAGAACCCAGTGGCTTAGAATAGCAAATATTGTAGGACATATCTTGGCTGATTGTTTCTCCTCATCGCAGAGTCAACTATGGTCGTGGCTGAACTAAATGGGCTGTACTGAAGGGTCAACACACATATGTCCATGTGTCTGGGTCCTTGACAGGGTGAACGGAAGGATGAGTTCCCTTGGGGCTCTTGACTAGAGCAGCAACATGGCAGTTTCAAGGTAGTTGGACTTACATGGTATTTGTCTTATCTCAGATTGAGCACTCTCAAACCCGATGGAAACTGCATAGGCTTTCAATGACATAGAAGGTAAAGCAAATTATAGTGTTCTATTGATCAAAGCGACCAGCACACTAGAACAAAGAAGAAAGAATTTAGACCTTAAGTATTCATGAAAACAAAACCCTACTGTAGCTGTAGTGTCCTTGACATTTTCTGCAGCTTCTCTCTGCCTGACTAATCCTTCCAACACTCTCATGCCTCAAGGTCTTTGCTCTTGCTGTGCCAACTTCTTTAACTGCTTTTTCCCCAGCTTCTTTCACAGTGACTGGTTCACTTTATTTCAATCTCTGCTCAGAGTATTATGATTATAGACTTCCCTAATTTTGCAGTACACTTGCTTATTTTGAGTTGTCTATCAGTGCCTCATTCATTCGCATATGGGCTTTGTAAGGACAAGGATTTGGGGACTGATTTGTTCCTACATCCTTGGCATGTTAAACAACTCCCAGTTGTATTTGTTAAGTGAATGGTTGAATTCACACGCATATTCCCATTCTATTGTATATTTCCTTTTCATTTTGTTCCAAGGACCAAATAGATTTTTCATCCCCTCTCTTTCATTTCCCTCTTCTACCCCTAGTGGTTCTTTCTAAACTGTCAGGAGTTTGATTTTGAAAGATATTTAATGCATCCATTTAACTTTTGGATAAATATTGGGTTTGAGTGGCAGACCACATTTCTTTATTCTTTGTTTTGCTTTTTAGTTTGTGCTTCTGTTTGGTTTTGTTTGTGCATATTTATAGTAAACTCAGACTAGACAATAGCTTCATGTTTTCTTTGTACCAAAGTAAAAACCTGAGGTGATTGAACTTTTCTATTAGAAATGTACTTACAAAAGTAAAATCTTACAGAAATGCCTTGCATGAGACTGTTGATCTTTGAAAGGTTGTGGTATAGCATGGAAATTTACATTTTATCTCATCTCAGAAAAATATTCGAGACAGAGAACACAAGAGTACAAAATTAGCAAATTGGGGCAAGACAAAAATAAAGTTTCAAGAGGCAAATTATTTTGTCATTGTCTATCAACATTTGACATTCTATTGTGTCTTTGAGTGCCATTTAAAAATGTGTAGGGGTGCTTTGCTTGAAGTATGTCTATGCACTACATCTTCCCTGGTGCTTGCTGAGGCCAGAAGAAGCCATTAGATTTCTTCAGATGGTAGTTGCAAATGTTTGTGAGCTGCCATGTGGGTACAGGAAATTAAACCAGGGTCCTCTGTAAGAGCAATTAATGCTTTTAACTTCTGAGTCTTTTTCCTATTCCCTGAGTAGTTGTTTGGGGCTTAATGTTTTTGCCATTGCTCCATTTCTAGAATGATGTGTCATATAAATCAATGAAAAATTCCAGTGTATAAGCCACAGTATTTGTTGGGTACTTATAGTAGTGTCATATATTCAAGGGCACTACGGACCAAACAGATAAATTAAGGAAGTAGAACAAATATGCACAGAAAAAACTATGTTTTTACTGAAATAAAAGTTAAATAGATAACATGGTAAACAGGGTTACAGTAGTGAGGATTATATTTTATCCTATACATGAGAAAAATGTAAATTTTATAGTTAATTATTTTGATTTCCAACTGGAAAGTAGATACTTTAACTTTTTTAAAATTGTGAAGTATCAGGGCTTATATTTTATTTTGGGGAGATATTAGGTAGAATTCAACCTTGAATCTTCATACTGATTTTGATTTTTAATTTAGTTTTAGTTTCATAACAGAAAGAAGCTCTTCACAAACTGACAGCTCGTTTTGAATATGGAGAAGATTGTTGTGCAGAAATTCTTGTAAATAACTGTCATTATCTTACTTTTCTTATTATGTTGCTCTGCAGTTCAACAGCTTCCCTTTGGAGCTCCCAATTCACACTATTGACAGTAGCAAGGAGTCTGAACTGACAAGTGCCAGCTCATTTTCATAAAGTTTCAGGCCATAAAAGTAGACTTGGAATTTGTGATTCCGTTTTACACTTTGGGGAATGTAAATCTAGCTATAGTTTCCCCTTCTTTTAATGAGAGAAAGTAGATGAAGTAATTATTTCACAAATGAAGCTTCCAGAGATTTAGTCTTGAGGGATTAATGCATAAAACAAATCACCCTATTTGCCAGTGAGAGTATTAGAAATACTATAAACATTTAGAAAAGTCATTATATCAAGTATTTATCCAATGTTAGCAAGTTGACCTGGGACTTTTTCTTTGGGTAGTATGAACCCAACTCATCAGTTAAAGATCTGCATAAGGTCCAGCCAGCCAAAATCCCAGCATGGAAGGAGGCGGGCTCACAATGCCATACTCCTAGCTGAGGTATTGACAGTCATGGTGGCTTGCAGGTAAAGGGTACAAGTTTTCTTTGGAGATGTGACACCTGATTAGTTGCCTATAGGTAGCTCCAGTGATGTCATTATACCTATGCATATACTAGCAGCACTAAGTGGATTCAGTGGATTGAAAGAAAACATATACGAAATTTCCATCAAAATAGGAAACCATATTAAAGAAATACATATATCCTGCCCTCATGGTTTCTTAACATTGTACAATATCGCATCGCATTATCCATCTTGCTGTCCCTGAGTCTTCAAATATCACTGCTTCATTTTGTTGACGAGTACAAATGCAGTGTCCTGCTTAGAGTATGCAGAAGCAGGTGAATAAATCATTTCCTGGTCGTCTGAAGTTTATCTTGCAGTATTTTTATCATGCAATGATAGTGTATCAATCAACTTTTTCTTTTTTTTTTAACTCTCTGGGTCATCATATTGCAGTCTGAGAATGCAATCTCTATTTATGTTGACTCAACACCTGCTGTGTGTGTACCGCTAGCAACAGGAAGAAGAGGGAGGATAGCTGAAGGATCAGTGTGCTGAGCAAGGAGAGTGATCTCACTTGAATAAGGTGTGCCTATCCTTCTTCCTGCATGACTTGAGACTGACCTGGGAGAGCATTAGAAGCAAGAGAAGACACAGATTAGTATTAGCACATGTTCTTTATTTTTTTATCTAAGATCCCTAAATAGTAATTATTTTGTACCTGATGATTAAGTTAATATGTAATTGTGTTTTGCTGCAGCTTTATCAATTTTGTTCACATTGAAAATGAATTCTATTAAAATATTATTCTTGAAGTTTACTAAATGTTTCCTAAACTGGTTACAAGTACAGGTTCAAGGTTCAACAACGATGATGCTTGGAAGTGAGTCTTGACTCTTTTTTACCTCCTTGTTTTGAGAGTTTGGGTATGAAACTCATCCTCTCTGTTTCAAATGTTTGAATCCACTTATAGGATAAATGATAGTATCTGCCTTGCAGGGCTGTACTTGGAATAAGATATGTGAACACAGTTAAGTACTTAGAGTCCTTATAGTGCACGATAAACACCCTACTATTGTGTAGCAGTACTTCTCCATGAGATTAAGTTCTCAGTGTCCTAAGGGGCATTTGACAACAGGTAGACATGGCTTTTGGGTGCTGCAAGTTGTGACTTGAGACAATATGGGAAAACACTTCACTATACAAAATCCCCAGCTTTCGTTCTGTTCTGTTGCCTCCTTTGTATGTTCCAAGGAGCACAGTGGCAGTTGTTTCTTGAATGGGAGGAAAGAAAACATGAGCTAATATACAAAAATCCTTTCAGTTGACATTTCCAAGACATAAGATCTGCTTCACGTGACTGAGGAGACTTACAAAAGTGCGTTACAACAACCAAAACATCGTACAAGTGTCGAGAATTTGATTGCAATAGAAAATGTGAGCATGGACAGAACCTTCGTAAAGCACTGGGTCCTCAGAACAGTAACATCTTTTGGAGCTCGTTAGCATAGAAGCGTCTCAGGCTCTATCTCTGCCTTGATGATCCCAAATCTGCATTTTAATACAATCTCCAATGTTGTATATGTAAGATGAAATTGGAGAAGTACTAGTGTGTTTTCTCTGTCCCTGACAGACATAGTATGTGGGCCACCTTTCAATCCATAAATGGGCCTATTATAGGCTAAAGGTAACTGAAGGAGGCATTTTAATCAATGAGAAGCTATTTCCCCCTTCCATTAAGTAATTTATATGCCATTAAGTTTATTTATAGATTTGCAAATGATCTCACCCTATGAGATGTAATTTTTTTATTAAATTGATGCTTTGGTTAATGATTTGTGTTACATTTGTAATTTAAAACTTAAGAATGGAGAGTATAAATGGTTTGAAAAGGAACCAAAGTATAGTCTACGATCTTTGTAATTTGCAGAGAAGAGCGACACTGATATCATTCTGCAATTCTTATTTCTCTATATTATATATTTGCATAAATCTAAATATGGTTACTCTAATCTACATATTTAGCTGACTTCCACAGGCTGAGACTGAAAAAAGAAGTGAGAGTAAAGTTGAACACTGTTAGAAGTGAAGGATATGCCTGGCTAATTAGATGCATTTCCTTATTAAGTAGATTGGATGGGTGGACTAAGATACTGAAAACTTTGTTTCTAGCAGAACTCAAAAGGGAGCAGCCAAGGGTGAGGTCTTCTTTCAGAGTTTCCCAGAGACATTTAGGTCATCACTGGGTGCTTGCTTACTTTTGATTTTGCTTTCCTTTCTTAGTCTGTCTTCATCCTAAAGAAGAAAGGCTATCTCATTCTTCTACAAGGGGGCCAGTGGGTGGTGTGTGTAAATGATCTGAAGGTATGGGAGTGCTGTAGCCACTATTCCTTGCCAAATAAAATCATTGCTGTTCCTTTTCCCAGAAAGCATATGCTGACCCTCCCTAGATTTACCCTGATGCTGGCTACTAAAACTTCAGCAGTCCCAGAGAGACTGACACTCTAGAAAAAGTTGAAGCAAATACAAGACTCTGGCTTCCTAACTAGAAAACAATAACATACTTGTGCTTTTCCAAATTGAGTGATTTCCAAATTACTTTAATGTGTGAGTCTTGAAAATGGTCGAATGTTTTGGGCTGTAAGCCACCAGTGGAAATAAATTTCAACTTTATCTCCTGCTGGTGAAGGATAATGAGCATTTTCTTATGAAATTTGGGGCCTTTGTCTCCCAGCGACTTATACACTTCCATATACTGTCATTATCATTATTAGACACAACAACATCTACAAGGCCATTGACATTAATCTCATCTTAAATTGCCTTTCTGAAGTGACTCAGGGAGATTCTGGCATCCATAAATGGGGGACAGTATGCTGAAATGGACTGTGTGTTATATCATAACCAAAAAATGAAGTGAGAAACATATCAAGCTTGAAGTTTCAACATGAGTTTCTAGATAATTCTGCCACTGTTTCAATTTAAGTAGTCTCTTATGAAACATTGGATTGCATTAGGCTTTCAGCTTTTGAGCCCCAGGATTCACTGTATTTAATTAACTCTCCCTGGCATAAGCCTTCCCAGAAGCTCTAAGTACTGGTAGCCAAATAAAACACTCTCAAAGGTAATCTCAGAAATCCTTCCATCTGTCTGTCATTGTATTTCTTTTCTGACATGCCCATTTGACATTGTAGAAGATGGAACAGGTATTCCATTTTCTTTTTTCTTTCTTTATCTTTTCTTTTTTTCTTTTATTTTAGACAAGGTGTCACTGTGTATACCTAGGCTGGTCTCAAAGTTGTTATTCTCTTGCCTCAGCATCATGAGTACTAGATTATAGGCATATGCCACTATGCCTGGCTACTGCAATCATTTTGTGTTTTTCCATAAGTAACAATGATGAACACTAATAACATTGAAACTAATAAATGGCAATCATTTCCACCTGCTTTTTAATCCATCTCACAGGATACAAGAAGAACACCCCCTTTTCAAACGGTGATGTGGAAGTCCCGTCTGTGTGCTGTGATTATCATTAATGAATAAAGAAACTGCCTTGGCCTGTTGATAGGGCAGAACTTAGGTAGGCAGGGAAAACTAAACGGAATGCTGGGAGAAAGAAGGGCAGAGTTAAAAAGATGCCACGGATCTGTGGTCGGAGGTAGATGTGCTAAAACTTTGCTGGTAGGCCATGACCTCGTAGTGATATACAGATCAATAGATATGGGTTAAATTAAGATGTAGGAGTTAGCCAATAAGAAGCTAGAGCTAATGGGCCAAGCAGTGATTTAAATAATATGGTTTCTGTGTGATTATTTTGGTTCTGGGCAGCTGGGATGAACAAGCAGCTCCCTGCAACCAAACGGAGTCTCTAAAGCAGAAGTTTCAGAGTAAAAATTTAAAAATGTTTCCAAATTCTCTTCTCTGACTCTACTAGACATTAGGAGGAAAGGCAACATAGTGGAGTAAGTGGCAGTGGGAAGGCTGGTGATCTTTGGGAACATTAGTGGAAAAAGGACCAAGATTGCACTTTGCTGGTCTGAGCAACAAAAATCAGTCCTCTTCAAAAGTATAGTTTGTGAAGGTCACTTCGGTAGAACCAGGTATTCAGAAGGTGAAGCCATGGCAAGGACCAGGACAAGGTAATATTCTTGAAAGAGAGACAGACTATATTAAAAGGGCTTGGCCATACTCGTAGCCATGGTACTCAGGAAGTTTCAGGAAGGGTTGAGAGGAGCTAGGAATGGTAGCCATAGGAATAGCAAATCAGTGTGCCAGAACTCAAAGGGAATTAAATAGGAAGTCAACTCAAGAGCCAACCATGTGTAGATCACAAAATATTTCCCAAAAGAACATCAGCAAGAATTAGGATAGATATGAGTAAAATACAAAGTAGGGGTGGATGTTTCCTTGTATGAAAATGTGTAACTCAGTGTAAGGACCACAAAGAGTAAAAACAGTATAAGGTTTCTGGATGAGTAGCAATGAAAATTTAATTCAAACCCAATCTCTTAATAAATCTGAGGTGCTTCTGGTGGTACTCACTTGTATTAATATATCTAAAACTTCACCTTAACATTGGTTCTGAACACTACTAATACATGCTCTTCAAACTTCCTTCATGCCACACAATGCCAGTCAACACTGCCTGAAGCACTTTGGCTCACAATTGAGAGTAGTTATGTATTGTAGGAATTTTTCTCTCTATACCTCTCCCTCTTTCACCTTCCCTCCTCTTACTCCGTGTGTGTATGTTGTGTGTGTGTGTGTGCCCATGTGTATGCATTCAGTGTCAGATGTCAGTAGTGGGTGTCTTCCTCAGTTCTTTCCTTTCTGTTTTGAGACAGGATTACTCACTGAACCAAGAGCTTGTATATTCAACTAGACTGGCTAGCAAGCAAGCCCCAGGAATTCTTCTGCCTCTATTTACCCAGTTCTGGCTTTACAGGTGTTCACTGTTGCACCCAGATTTTTAATGTGGATGTTGGGGATCCAAATTTAGGTCCTATTACTTGTGTAACAAGTACTTTATTAACTGAGCCCAATTTTTGTTGTACATAAAAAGAGTTCTGCTCTTATAGAAACATAATGAATTTCTATACAGATAATATTTTCTTACCATCATGCAATGATCACATTAGTATATCTATATTGGTTGTATTGTGTTAGAATGGTTTATTTTTTAAAAATGGTTTTAATTATTTTATGTTTTTAAAAAATGTCATTAGATAGGGCTGAAGAGATGGCTCAGTGACTGAAATGTTTATTGTACAAGTATAAGGACCTCAATATGGATCCTTGTTACTCATGCAAAAGTCAGGCATGGCAGCACATGCCTCTACCCTCAGTGCTGGGGTGGCAGAGATGGGTGAATCCTAGGGTCTTTCTGGCCATTTAGCCTAGCCAGAATGACAAGCTCCAGGTTTAGCAAGAGACTCTGCCTCTTCCAATCCTCTCCTCCTCTGTTTCTGTTAAGAGAGCGGCAGGCCTCCCATAGATAACAACAAAGCATGGCATCCCTTAAGACTAAGCATATCCCTTTTTATTCAAGCTGAGCAAAACAACGCAGTTTGAAGAATAGATTCCCAAGAGCCAACTAAAGCATTAGGGGCAGCCCTTGCTCCAATTGTTAGGCGTCCCATAAATAGACCTAGCTACTCAAATATATATATATATTGCTTAGCTCATTCCCATGCATGCTTCCTGGTTGTTGGTTCACACTGTAAGTTTCTATGAGACAGGTTATTTATTTCCATAGGTTTTCTTGTGAAACATTATGCCAGGGAAACTCTCACGAATCTACAAGGATGACTACAGCTAAGATTCTTAGCAATAGTGGATATGGTGCCTAAACTGGCCATCTCCTGTGATCAGATTGGTGACTACCCCAACTGTCAAGAGAGCCTTCATCCAGTAACTAATGGAAGCAGATGCAGAGATCCACAGCTAAGCACTGGGCTGAGCTCCAGGTGTCCTATTGAAGTGAGGGAGGAGGGATAGTATGAGCCAGGGAGTCAAAGATACCATAAGAATTAAACAAAATCTTTATAGTTGACTCTCTAGGCCCTAGATACTGGAGGCACATACCATGCCAACCCCCACCCAGTGAAACCCCAGAGATGTGGGAGCAGCCTCCCCACACTCCCAAACATCCCTCACAGCATCTCTGACCACCAGAGCCTTGGCCCCGCCTATACCTGGAGGAGCTTCAGAGCCCTATCAGCCTCTACCAGAGGCACCGACCCACAGACACCTAGAGGAGGAATGACCACCTAAATCACAGGCCCCATCTGCACCAATTGAAGGAAGAGATGGACAGACAGCAGTGTAGAACACATCCAACAGCATAAAGAGCAATATGGCACCACCAGAACCTAGTCTACAATAGAAAGACCTGAACATCCCATCACAGATGAAGCAGAAAAAAGAACTTAAAAATAACTTAATGAAGATGATAGAAGCCCTTAAAAAGGAAATGAAAAAGTTTCTTAAAGAAGTGGAGGAAAAGACAAACAAAAATTGGAAGAAATCAATAAATCCCTTAAAGAAAGCAAGGAAAGCCAAGAAAAAAACAAACAGGTGAAGGAAACAGTTCAAAACTTGAAAATTGAAAGACAGGCAATAAAGAAAACACAAACCAAGAAAATTCTGGAAATGGAAAATCTGGGTAAATGATCAGGAACTACAGATGCAAATATAAGGAACAGATACAAGAGATGAACAAGAGAATCTCAGATGTTGAAGATAGATATAGAGGAAATAAATTCATTGGTCAAAGAAAACATTAAATCCAACAAATTATTAACATAAAACACCCAAAAAATGTAGAACATCATGAAAAGACCAAACCTAAGAATAATAGGGATAGAAGAAATAGAAGAAGTCCAGTTTAAAGGCACAGAAAACATATTCAACAAAATCATGGAAGAAAACTTTTCTGACCTAAAGAAGGACATGCCTATGAAGGTACAAGAAACTTACAGAATACCAAATAGACTAGACCAAAAACAGTCCCCTCACCACATAAAAATCAAAACATTAAACATACAGAATAAAGAAAGAATATTAAGAACTGCAAAGGAAAAAGGCCAAGTAACATATAAAGGCAGGCCTATCAGAATTATACCTGATTTCTCAATGGAAAGTCTGAAAGCCAGAAGGTGCTGGTCAGGCATTATGCAGACACTAAGAGACCACAGAACAGATGTCAGTCCAGACTACTATAGCCAGCAAAGCTTTCTATCACCATAGACGGAGAAAACAAGATATTCAATGTCAAAAATAGATTTAGACAATACCTATCCACAAATCCATCCCTATAGAAAGTACTAGAAGGAAAACTCCAACCCAAGGAAGTTAGCTGCACCCATAAAAATGCAGGCAATAGATAATCCCACAGCATTAAAACCCAAAGAAGATAAACACACACAATACCACCACTAATGACAAAACCAAAAATAACAGGTACTAAAAATCACTGGTCACTAATATTGCTTAATATCTCACGTCTCCTGTAAAAAGACACAGGCTACCAGAATGGATATGAAAACAGGATCCATCCTTCTGCTACATACAAGAAACACACTTCAATTTCAAAGACAGATATTACCTCAGTATAAAGGGTTGGGAAAAGATTTTCCAATCAAATGGACCTAAGAAATGAGCTGGTGTAGCTATCCATATCTAACAAAATAGATTTCAAACTAAAAATCAATCAAAAGAGATGAAGGACATTTCATATTTGTTACAGGAAAAATCTATCAAAATGAAGTCTCAATTCTGAACATCTATGCCCCAAATAAAAGGGCACTCATATATGTAAAAGAAACATTACTAAAGCTTAAATCACACATTAAACCCCACATACTAATAGTGGGAGACTTCAACACCCCACTTTTACCACTGGATAGGACTGCCAGACAGAAACTTAACAGACAAATAAAGGAACTTGCAGAAGTTATGACTCAAATGGGTTTACCAGACATCTATATAAGCTTCCACCCAAACACAAAAGAATATACCTTCTTCTTAGAATCTCATGGAACCTCCTCAAAAGTTGACCACATATTTAGTATCAAAACAAACTTCAACAGATTAAAATATATTGGAAAACCCCCTGTATCTTATTGGGTCACCATAGCATAAAGTTAGAATTCAACAACAACATTGATTGCAGAAAGCCAAAAACTCATGGAAATCGAACAATTCTCAATTGAATCACCCCTGGGTCAAGGAAGAAATAAAGAAAGAAATTAAAGACTTCCTAAAATTCAATGAAATATACGACATACCCAGACTCATTAAACATCATGAAAACAATGCTTAAAGGAAAGTTCAGAGCACTAAGAGCCCTACGTAAAGAACTTGGAGAAATCTCACACTAGTGATTTAACAGCACACCTGAAAGCTCTAGAACAAAAAGAAATAAACTCACCCAGGAAGAGTAGATTCCAGGAAATAATCAAATTGAGGGCTGAAATCAATAAAATAGAAACAAAGAAAGCAATATAAAGAATCAATGAGGCAAAGAGTTGGTTCTTTGAGAAAGTCAACAAGATAAACAAGTCTTTATCCAAACTAACCAAAAGGCAGAGAGAATATGCAAATTAACAACATCAGAAATGAAAAACGGGACATAACAAAAGACATAGAGGAAATCCAGTGAATCATCAGGTCATACTTCAAAAAGCTGTACTCCTCAAAACTGGAAAATTTAAAGGAAATGGACAATATTCTGTATAGGTACCACATAGCAAAATTAAATCAAGAAAAGATAAACAATTTAAGTAGACCTGCAATACCTAAGGAAATAGAAGCAGTCATCAAACACCTCCCAATCAAAAAAAAATTTCAGGGCCAGATGGTTTCAGTGAAGAATTTTACACAGAATTTCAAAGAAGAGCTAATACTAACACTCCTCAAATTGTTCCACACAATAGAAACAGTAGGGACATTGCCAAACTCTTTTTACAAGGTGACAGTTACCTTTGTACCCAAACCGCACAAAGGTGCAACTAAAAAGAGAATTACAGACCAATCTCCCTCACGAACATTGATGCAAAAATACTCAATAAAACACCGGCAAACCAAATCCAAGAACATATTGGAAAAATCATCTATCATAATCAAGTAGACTTCATCCCAGAGATGCAGGGATGGTTCAACATATGAAAATTTGTCAATGTATTGCATGATATAAACAAACTGAAAGAAAAAAAAACACATGATCATCTCATTAGATGTGGAAAAAGCTTTTGACAAAATCCAACACCCCTTCATGATTAAGGTCTTGGAGAGCTTAGAGATACAAAGAACATGCCTAAACATAATAAAGGCAATATACAGCAAACCAATAGCCGATACCAAACTAAATGGACAGAAACTCAAGGTGATTCCATGAAAATCAGGAACAAGACAACACTGTTCACTTTCTCCATATCTATTTAATATAGTACTCAAAGTTCTAGCTAGAGCAATAAGACACCAGAAGGAGATCAAGGGGATACACATTGGAAAGGAAGAAGTCAAACTTTCACTATTTGCAGATGATATGATAGCTTACATAAGTGACCAGAAAAATTCTACCAGAGAACTCCTTCATCTGATAAACACCTTCAGTAATGTGGCAGGGTACAAGAGTAACTCAAAAAAATCAGCAGATCTCCTAAATACAGATGATAAACGGTCTGAGAAAGAAATCAGAGAAACATCACCCTTCACAATAGCCACAAACAACATAAAATATCTTGGGATAACTCTAACCAAATAAATGAAAGGCCTCTATGACAAGAACTTAAGTCTTTAAAGAAAGAAATTGAAGAAGATATCAGAAAATGGAAATATCTCCCATGCTCTTGGATAGGTAGGATCAACATAGTAAAAATGGTAATCCTACCAAAAGCAATCTACAGATTCAATGCAATCCCCATCAAAATCCCAGCACAATTCTTCACAGACCTTGAAAGAACAATACTCAGCTTCATATGGAAGGGCAAAAACCCAGTATAGACCAAAAAATCTTGTACAATAAAGGAATTTCTGGAGACCTCACCATGCCTGACTTCAGGCTCTGCTATAGAGCTATAGTAATGAAAACATCTTGGTACAGGCACAAGTATAGACAGATGGACCAATGGAATCGAATTGAAGACCCTGATATTAATCCATACACCTCTGAACACCTGTTTTTTGACAAAGAAACTAAAATTATACAACGAAAAAAGAAAACTTCTTCAATAAATAGCGCTGGTATAACTGGATGTCAGTATGTAGACGAATGCAAATAGATCCATATCTATCCCCATGCACAAAACTCAAGTCCAAATGAATCAAAGAACTCAAAGTAAGTCCAGTCACACTTAACCTCATAGAAGAGAAAGTGGGAAGTAGCCTTGAACTCATGGGCACAGGAGACTACTTTCTGAATATAACACCAGTAGCCCAGACACTGAGATCAACAATTAATAAATGGGACCTTCTGAAACTTATAAGCTTCTGTAAGGCAAAGAACACATTCAACAGGACAAAATGGCCACCTACAGAGTTGGAAAAGATCTTTACCAACCCCACGTCTGACAGAGGGCTGTTCTTCCAAATATACAAAGAATTCAAGAAAGTAGATATCAAAATATCAAATAATCCAATTAAAAATTGGGGTACAGATCTAAGCCAAGAATTTTCAACAGAGTAACTGCATATGGTCAAAAGGCACTTAAGGAACTGCTCAACATCCTTAGCCATCAGGAAAATGCAAATCAAAACAACACTGAGATACCATCTTACACCTGTCAGAATGGCTTAAGATCAAAAACACTAATGAAAGCTTATGCTGGAAAGAATGTGGAGTAAGGGGAGTGAATACTCCTCCATTGCTGGTAGGAGTACAAAGTTGTATAGCCACTTTCGAAATTGGTATGGCTGCTTCTTAGAAAACTGATTATCAACCTACCTCAAGACCCAGCAATACCACTCTTGGGCATATACCTAAAGGATGCACACTCATACTACAAGGACATTTGCTCAACCATGTTCACAGAAGCATTGTTCATAATAGCCAGAACCTGGAAACAACCTAGTTTCCCATCAACCAAAGAATGGATAAAGAAAATGTACATTTACAGAATGGAGTACTACTCAGTGGTAAAAACCAATGACATCGTGAAATTTGCAGGCAAGTGTATAAAACAAAGCATAATAAATCCTTGGTGAGGTATCCCAGACCCAGAAAGTTGAGCATGGTATGGTCTCACTCATAAGTAGATATCAGACATAAAGCAAAGGACAACCAGCCTACAGTCCACAATCCCAGGGAAGACAGGTGTCAAGGGTAACTCTAAGAGAGACTTACATGGATCCCCCGGGGAAGGGGAAGTAGACATGATCTCCTTAAGTAAATTAGCAGTGTGAAGGGAGGGTCGAAGGTGGTAGAGGAGTGGGGAGGGCAGGAGGAAGCCAGGGAGGAGAACATGAGGCATTGGGAAGGTCGAGTTGGGTAAAGGACAGAGAGGGAGAGCAAGGAAAGAGATACCTTGAAAAGGGAGCCATTATGGGGTTAAGAAAAATCAGGCACTAGGGAAATTCCCAAGAATCAATCCGTGAGGAGGACCCCAGCTAAGAATCTAAGCAATAGTGGAGAGAGTACCTTAACTACCCTTCTCCTGTCATCATAGAACCTTAATTGTCATCATAAAACCTTCATCCAGTAACTGATAGAAGCAGATGCAGTGATCCACAGCTAAGCAGTGGGCCGAACTCCTGGAGTCTAGTCACAGAGAGGGAGAAGGATATTATGAACAAAGGGGTCAAAACCATGATGGGGAAACCCATAGAGACAGCTGACCCGAACAATTGGGAGCTCACTGACTCTGGACTGACATCTGGGGAACCTGCATTAGACTGAATGAGGCCCTCTGGATGTGGGAGGCATTGTGTGGCTTGGACAGTTTGTGGGACCACTAGAAATGGAACCAGTATTTATCCCTAGTGTACAAACTGGATCTTTAGAGCCCATTCTCTGTGGAGGGATATCTTGCTCAACCTAGATACAGGGAGGATGGCCTTGATCCTGCCCCAAGTGATGTGACAGACCTTATTGACTCCCAATAGGAAGCCTTACCCTCTCTGAGCAGTGGATGGGGGTGGGGTGGGGTGGGGAGAAAGTGGGCAGAGTGGAAGGACTGGGCAGAGAGGGGACTGGGATTATAAGTAAAATAAGATTCTTTTAAAAATAAAAAATAATAAAAAAGAAAAAATTCTTTATGGTTTATTAGTTTTGTTTGATTTGTATACCTGTTTTATGTATCCATAAACTCCAGGACACACCAAGTTTCTTAGGCAAAAAGGGGAAAACTTAGGTAGTATGGCTTCTGAGTTTCCAGTTTTATATTAGCATTTTCTAACAGATTCCCAAATGAGGAAAAATCACCTTTGAGCATCATCTGAATCATCATCCAGCCAAGGCTTGGGTTTTGTAGCCATCTCTAAGGAACCAGATGGTCAGATGTTTCACTCAAGAAATTTGTGGTGAGCACCTCATATATGTTCAATGCAGTTCTAGGTATTGCTGAAGCAATGAAAAAGCAGAGAAAACCATTCTCCTTTGGTTTTTCCATATTGTTTAGATTTAATATACCCAGCGAACATAGAGTTTCACAAGTAAGAAGAAAACTATCAAAATCTACAACTGATAAATATACACATGTCCAATGGCTAACCTAGGAAGATGGGCACATAAAATGGTTATCACACATAGCTATACTCTTTGTCGTCTTTCTGCCTAGGTGGGTTGAAATCACCCAGCTTTAAGACCTTTCTTGCTGTATGAATTTATTGAATGACCATAATCTTAGCATCCATGCAAATTTATAATAATCATGCTCATAATTATTTAATAAGAGGCAATGCATTCTGTATACTTGAATGTTTATAAATATTCCAGTTTTTAAAGTACTTTTCTTTTACTTCTGAGATTATAGTATAATTATATTTCTTCTTCCCTTTCCACTCTTCAACCCCTTCATATACCCTTCTTACTCTCTTTCAAATTCAAAATATATATTCCTAAATACAACCTGCTCAGTCTGTATAATGTTACTTGAATATATGTTTTCAGGATGACCTTATGGTATTGAATAACCAGTTGGTGTAATGTTTCCTGGAGAAGACTATTTCTATTGCTCTCATCATTCTTTAGTTGCCTGCAGTTCTTTGTGTAGGGCTGAGGCCTCATGGTATTTCTCCTGTCTACTTTGGTCTGTCTTGTTCCAATCATGATTGGACAGACATGTTGCTCAGACTTTATGGATATGGCTTCTGACATTCATAGGAGACACAGTCTCACAGCAAACTCCCTGATTCTATGACTCTTATAAGGTTTTTACCACCTCTTCTGCAATGTTCCCTTGCCTTGACTGGATCATCTTCATGGAGAATTCCTCAATGATTCCCTTTCATTCTTGAAGATTGGGAATTCTTTTCCAAGTCATCAGGAAATCCAAACACATGATGCAAGAAGCTTTCTCCTTGATGTTTTCCCAAGTGCCAAGAACAATGTCTGGCCCGGGGCAGGTGCTTCATAATTATTTGTTGACTAAACCAATAAAAATTTGTTTATAACAGTATTTGTTATGCTGAAATAGAAGAAAATTTATTTTTTTAAATATGATGGCTTATGAGCTATTATCTAGCCTCTCGGGCAGTTAGTGTCAGAGTAAGTTTGCTCCATGGAAAACTGTCACAAACCTCACCCTTCAATTCAATTAATTGGCCCTTGGGTGGACTAACGTGATCTTGTTTCTTCAGGACGGGGTGTCCTGAGTGCTTGATAAATTCAGTTCTCAGGTTTGCAAAGCCACAGGGGAAAGATAACATCCTTAGGGGCACAAGAGGTAGGGTATTGTGAGAATCGGGTAGGAAACAGGCTTTTCCATCTAGCATCAGGTTGATTGAGGAAAGGGAACCATCTGAACTGTCAGGTGTTAGCAATTAAAAATAAAATGGCAACAGCCGAGAAATCTTTATCACAAGGCATGCATGTGTTAGACATTTCAAGTTCTACCAAGTGCAAGTGCATAGCAAGAGGTATTGAGAGTATAAAAAAATGCATACACCTGAATTTTAGTGCTGAGAGGCAGCCTTTCTTAATGCTGCCACAATGAAATGCTACCTTTAGACACTAACATATCTCTATCCTGCTCAAAATCTTTTGTTTTATGATTCTTCATAAAAATATATGAAATCTGCTCTTTCAATCTAACACGGTAGGAAACCGTTACAGGGATGGAAAGGACTGAGTTCAAAAGATTCCAGTTGTGTTTGCATTCCTTCCATGTCCACGGCGAATAGGTGGTAGCCTTCTTCTCTACTTCTTCACTATTTGATCTCGGCATTCTCAATAAAGTATTTTTTTTTATCAATTTTAAAGCTGATTGCTCCTTATATTCTATTTTCATTATGACAGATAGAGTAAACCCTTAACATTTAAAGTGGAACAATGTCTGAACTTCAATCCTTGACTCCAATTGACCTGCCTTGCCTGCCTGCATTTCCACTTTATTATCTGCTGGTACCCTCCCTAATCACCATGTTAGCTGTGGTAGTTCCTTTGTTCTTTTGAATACAATAGGAAGGAACCTATCAGACTCAGGACCTTTGCACTGGCTGTTATTTCCAGAACACTCTTCATAAGTGTATGTTATAGGTCACTCTCAAATTTAGTTCAGATTTTGCGTATTAAAATGAAACACTGTGATCTTCATTTCGCAATTACAGCCGTCCTTTGGCAGGTGAGTTATGGTCACCTAAGCAAGTCTACATTTATAGCCTCTGGAACCAGTTAATACATTTCCTTACACAGTGAAAGTGACCTTGAAGATGTGATTAAGGTTCTTTAATGTGCACAATTATATGAGACTATGTGGGCCTGAAACAATGGCAGGAGGTTTTAATAAGAGGGAAGCAAGAGGGTCAGAGGAAAAGGACACCTGACAGGGATCGGGGCGGGGGAGTTGAAGATGTCACTTTGGTAGCTTTGAAGATGGAGAAAAGATCTTAAGGGAGGGAATGAGGGTGTCCTCTAGCAGCTTAGAGATGTAAGGGAATAATCCTCCCTCAGCGCTTGTAGCAGAAATGAAGTCCCGCTGACATCTTAACTACAGGAATTCTGGCCTCCAAACTCTAAGAAAACAAATTTGTGTTGTTTTAAGCTACTGTGTATGGTAAATTGTTTCAGAAGCATTGTTCTGCTGTGGCTCCCGGCTTCCACTAGGATGGAGGCTGCTCTCGGTGACGTTGCCTGTCTCCTGCTCTGCTGGAAAATTGTAACTTGAATCTTCTGTAGTGGAGATACTTGGTAACTATTTCTCGAGTTAAGTATTTGGTTAATTTTAATCTAGATTCCCCCACTAAAATTACTTCTCATAAGTCAAACGGTGGTGGTGCACACGCCTTTAATTCCAGTACTTGGGAGGCAGAGGCAGGTGGATCTCTGTGAGTTTGCGGCCAGCCTGGTCTACAGCGCAAGTTCCAGGACCCCCAGGACTACACAGAGAAACCAAACCAAGAAAAAACAAACAACAGCAACAACAAACTACTTCTCATGATGTTAATAATGAATTAGTCTGACCCTTGTGCTAACCTTCGTCTCTTTCTTTCTGTCATTTTTTCCACATCCCTGTCTTTGCCTGTGTTTGTGTCTATCTGTCTTCTCTGTGTTTGTCTGTGTCTTCCCCCCACAAGCTCATATACACTCAGGATTTAGAATTTCTTTTCCCCATAGACTGGTTCCACTTCAGGTGACACTTCTTCATGAAGCCCTTTCTGGACACAATGATCTACATTAAACTATACAATTTTCTGAATTCCTAAGGTGTTTTTTATCACCCCACCAAGCCATACAGTAAATTATATTAAACATAATTAAATGTAAAATGATATTAATAACTCAGAATTAACTACCAAGGACTACAAAGGTTGATTCTAAAGAATAAAAAGGATAGTCAGGTATGGTGGTACACTCTTTTGACCCCAGAACCTGGGAAACAAGTCTGTATGAGTTCAGGGTCAGCATGGTCCACATAGTGAGTTCCAGGATGACCAGGGCTATGTAGTGAGACCACCCCTCTGTCATAAAATAAGGAGAAGTGTTGGCTCCGAGGCTAAAGCAAATTACCCAAGGCAGGAACATACATGGAGCTTCCATCAGCTCTCCCCAAGGCTGAGATGCAGATCTGGCTAGAAAGGGTGTGATCTTGTTCCATTGGATGATGGACAGTTTCACATAAGTGTTGCAGACAGGCCTTGCCAATAAGTAGTCATTGTCTTAGGTATCCACTAAGCTTATTGAGATGCTTCTCACGGAGTTGCTGGTGAGATTCATGACATTGACCACGAGTACTACTGAAGCACTGGGAGACTGTCCTCTATATGAGGCTGCTTAAGGGGGTATTGTTGAAGCTGGCTGAGAATCCCATTGCATGGATTCTACTCCATTAAGGGGTAAACCCATATAGGGGCTCTTTGTATTATTGGCTATTATTTACTTCAGAAGTGAGGAAGAAATAGAAAACACACTGGGAAGATGAGGCCTTTGCTGTGCCATCTATCCCTATGCCTTCGACTGATAAATTCTAACACGCCACAAGCCGGCAAAGAAGAAATGTTTGCACAGCATCCAGTTCTAGTATAACAAATTAAGGTGAAACTGTGGCTGTGTAGCTGGGTTATAAAATACTGATAGCTGACACACTTTTGTCTCTGTAATTTCTCTTGAATGCTACCACTGTCCTAAGCTCCTTGAGGGGCACAAGAGTGACATGCTTTCCCTCCCTGTCACTCTACTGTGGTTTATAAGGCATTCAACATACTGCTGACCACATATAAGAAGTAGTTGATTGACTATAAATAAGATTTCCCTACGCTCTTATTTGCTCAGTAGCCTAGGAAGCTGATGACACCATCCTCTTCCTTTGTGTTACCCTCTTCTGAAATCTAATGACAGAGCAGTTCAACCATGAGTGAGCAACAGCTGCCACCAACCTAGTAATTTCCAACTGCAAACCAGGCTGTGATTTTCTCCACAGCGATTATGCCATCTTGGATGTCATTCTCAAAAACAGTAACTCTAAGCTGCAGCCAATTGTGATTTTGTTTATTAAACTCTCACTTGGTGGGGAACAGCCATGTCAGCTGCTGGTTCTTCCAAAGTCAATTCTCACTCGGGCTTTCAAAGCCATCCTGCCAGGAAAGCATGTGCCCGTCTCTGCCACCTTCACCTTGCCTTATACTTTATCTACCAAATACATTTAGAATCAAAGCAAAATAATTTGTACAAGCCTCCTTCAGTTGCAAAAGGCTGCGTACAGTCTAATGGTGATATTCCCTTAAATGCACGACCTCCAATATCTTACCTTGTGTGAATCTAAGAATCTCTCATTCTAGAGGCTTCTACCATTAAAAAGTCTATCCTAAACCTAACATTGCCTGGCCCTAATTCTAATCCTAGCTTTAGTCTTTTCTCTTCCATTGTCCATGTTTATCATACAACGATACTCTTTTCTTACCCTAAATATAATAGCTTTGTCTCAAATTATCGTAACACTAATAATTATGGCCTTTAGTTTCTTGGGAGGTAAAATAGTTTTGAGCCTTGAGAAAGAACATTTTTTTTTGAGCTAAGGGTCTGTTATTTATTACCTGTGTGCCCTTGTCTATGATACTTTACCATCTTTTAATTTCAGATTTTTGTGTCCTGGATTCTATAAGAAAGCAAATTTCAGATTCTTTAGCAGATAGATATGTTACATTTGGGTGTGAAGGGTGCCCTAACAAAGGCTCATATGTTAAAAAGACTGTTTCCCACTGTTTGGGGGAAGTGTTGGCAACTTTAGGAGATGGGGGCCTATTTAGAAGAAGTAGATCACTGACGTCATGTACTTAGGGATTTGATCTTATTCTGGCTCCTTTCTATTGAGGGTTGAATGTAAGATGTTGGATTATTTGTTTGAACACTTGGTCGCCAGCTGGTGTGTAACCTTTAAGAGGTGGAGCCTTGCCGGCAAAAGTATGCCACTCACTGGGTGTGGACCTTGAGGGTTTATAGACTGGTCTCTCTTCCAGTTCTCTCTCTGCTTCCTGGCTGCTGCTCTTGCTACCATGCCTTCCTCACTGTTACAGACGCTAAGCCTTTGAAACTATAAGCCCAAACAAACCCTTTCTCCCTTAAGTTGCTTTATCTATACGTTTTATCACAGTAACATAAAATAACTGTTAACTAAGATACTGCCTCTGTTTCCTGCATGCCACGAGGCAAGCTGCTTTGTTTTATTGACCTCTTGCACCGTTATATTCTCTCTTGCTTCAGAGCCAGACGCTCATAGAGATAGCTTTGAAACCATGAGTCGAAATAAATTTTCCTTCCTTTTAAATTCCTTTCCTCAGCTATCCGCCACAGCAATAAGTCCGACTAATGTCAGACAATGCTCTGCCAGCTGGTTATGAGGAAAACGTTTGTGAACGCTTAGCCAGTGATTGCTCAGTAAATGTCTACTGTGATTGCATTAAAACCAGACAGCATTAACCTCTCTAGTCTAATTTACCATCATCATCTCTCTGAACTGCTGCAGTGAGCTCCTAAATGGTAAATTAAACACACAGTTTACTAGTCTATTCTCCATGCAGGGGCATGGAGAATCTTTTCTGATATCAGATCCTATGACCCCATTAGTAAATGCCCTACATTGGCTTCTTATTATACTTTAAATCCAAAGCTCTTGCTGTAGTTCATATGCTCCCATGTCACTTGGTTTCAGAATATACCTCTTTTTATTTTTTCTTTTCTTCCTTTTTTTTGAGACAGTTTGTGTGTGTGTGTGTGTGTGTGTGTGTGTGTGTGTGTGTGTGTGTGTTTGTAAAACAGCCCTGGCTGTTCTGGAATTCACTTTGTAGACCAGGATGACCTTGAATTCAGAGATCTGCCTGCCTCTGCCTTCCTGAATACTGGAATTAAAGGCATGAACCACCTCCACCCGGCTTGGACTATACTTCTGATTTTCTTTATCAATGCTTTTTCGCATTCATTGTTTCCATCTGGTCATAATTTTTCATGTTGGTACCTGTTTACATAAGGATTTTTCTAGCTCTGGGACATTTTATATGTTGATATTTTGTTGATATTTCTATCCTGAATGCCCATCTCTGATATTCAGTTGTATACAGCTTACCCCACATCTTGTTTCGGCTATTGTTTTACTTAAAGATAGCTTTTTTGGATCCTATAAATTGGCTCTTATTCCTCACAGTGCTCTTTGATCCACTTTATTTTATTCACTTTTGTGTTACTAAAGACTAGGCATTGTTTGGTTTACCATGGCTCAGTGCTTGGCATATACAAGACAGACAATAAATGTTTGTGTTATGAACATTGTCTTCATTTACTTGTTTTATTTTGTCTGTGTGCATATGATATGTGTACACATGTTTATGTCTGTGAAGGCCAGCAGTTGATATTGGATGACTTTCTCAAGTGGTCCCCAGCATACTTTTTGATACAATATCTCTTGTCAAACCTGAAGCTCACTGATTCAGCAAGACTGGGGGTAGGGCAGTGAGCTCCAGGGATTCTCCCGGCTGCACTCTCATTGTTCAGATTCTAGGCATGCACCATCACACTTAGCTTCTTGACTTAGATGCTGAGACTCCAAATTCAAGTCCACATGCTTGCACTCTAAGCACTTTACAGACTGACTCATTTCCCCCAGTCTCATTTTTATTTTATTTTATTTTATTTCCTCAGACAGGATCTCATCTAGATCATGCTGATTTCAAACTTGCTATCTTATTTGAAGCTGACCTTGAATTTCTAACCCTCCTGTTTACACTTCCCAAGGGCTGGGATTACAGCCCTGTGCTCTCATGCCTGGCTTGGCTCTATTATTCTTTCTGATTTATTTTTGGAGCCTGAAGAAGACTTTTTGCTGAAGAAGACATCACACTCCCAATCCTCCAGCCTCTATCTTCCT
Source organism: Ondatra zibethicus (assembly GCA_004026605.1). NCBI lineage: Eukaryota > Metazoa > Chordata > Mammalia > Rodentia > Cricetidae > Ondatra > Ondatra zibethicus. Next base: position 39,899 of record PVIU01004649.1, read on the forward strand.
CCTGAGCACATAGACTACAGGTGTAATATAACCATCTCCAGTTCCTATCCTATGCATGATTTTGAGTGTTGTAGGACTTTTTGTGAGACTCCTTTTGGAGTGCTACGGCCTCTAAAGTGGCCAACTTTAACAAGTCTTTCTCTGCCCCGCCAGCAACATTCCAAATAATGACACAGAGACTTAATTATGAAAATTTGGCCTTAACTTAGGCTTATCCCATTAGCTCTTATAACTTAAATTAACCCATTTATATTAATCTCTGTTTTGCCTCATGGCTTTTTACCTTTCTTTCATTCTGTATGTCTGACTCACTCCATGTCTCCTTGGTATCTGATGCACACCCAAATCCATCTCCTACTTCCTTTCTCTCTGCCCAAAAGTCCCACTTATACCTCCTTCCTATTGGCCATTAAGCTATTTATTAAACCAATCACAGTAATGTATCTTCACACAGTGTACCTATATCCCACAACAGCCAACTCAGTCCATCCTTGGTGAATGATGTATGTTTTCATTGTGATTTTCAAAAATGAGATTCATGCCTTGACTCCCAGTTTTTGGAGAAATACAAAACAAAAATAAGATAAAATAAAGAAGAATATAAAAACAAAAACGCCTATAGTAAATATGAGACTATCTCAAAAACATCTTCACACAATTTATTATTTTATCTAGAGCTATCCCTGGATACTTGCTCAAACTAGAGCTGCATATGAAAGAAAAACTTCATTTTTCTGCCTCCTTTCCTAAATCTGTTTATATTTTGTCCACACACATAAATGCAATGTCAATTGCTGCAGATGAGTCAGACCTACCATTTCCAAGCTGTCTGAAAACAAAAGGGAAGAATTTAGCTTTGTTGTTGCTGTTACTTTTACCATGAGTAAAACAAGCTAAAATACTAATCAATCACAGATGATAGAGTCTACCTGGGTTTCTTCCAGTCCATGTCTAGGAAACATGACTGCAATTTGAAAACACTTTGGCTTTTAAGCCTGCTAAGGATTTTGGGGCTTCTATTTCAAGGCTTACTACAGACTGCTATTTCTAACTTGGTAGTACTGTACTTTGGGGATATTATTGATAATGGTTATGGGTGAAGGGCAAACCTCAGAGTACTGAAAAGTACTGAAAATCACTGGGAATAGCATACCATAATTTCATGATACTGAGACCAAGTATTATTGAATTTTGATTAGTGACTGTCACTTGTTCTCCTCCTAGGCTTGTTTCTCTCTAGGAATGAGCTAATTATTTTCTATTAAGAATGAGAGTGGATAGAAAATATGAACTGAAGAGGGTCGCTAAAGAAATATGAGGTTACCCTGTTTGGGGGAGCTACAAGGTAGATGAGGGCTGCCGGAATTTCTACTATTCTACTAATCTCATTTTTGTGTATTAAACTGACAAGAATTTATGCCAAATGGAGAGAGAAATGCTCAAAAATGCCACTGTCCTAGACAGCAAAAATGCTGTCTCCTTTACACAGGATTTTAATCCTCCAGGTTGCTTCTTTTTACTTCTTGCATTGTAAACTTATCTGGAGTTTGTGAGTGCTGTTTCTGTAAGGAGGGAATGAGATTTAAAATTAATATGGTGAAAAAGTGGCAGACAGACTAATAAGGACTTACTTCAACATTAAGCTGTGACCCAAATGGATCATATCCAAGAACCAAATAAAGAATATTTCTGAGGGTCCAATGAGAAGCAGACTGTTACTCCTTCTGCCCCTAAATGTATTGACATTGGAATATCCATAAAAATGTTGACATAACCTGGGAGAAAGTACAGGGATGCCAGTTTACCTAACAACAAAGTTTAGGCAAGACAAAAAGTAGAAGTTAATTTCAATTATAGAAGCACAAAGTTTCCTTTATTTCATGCCCAAGTTTGTGATCTAATCACCCCTAAACTTCTATGTTATTGATACATATACTACACGACTGAAAAGCAAGAATTATTTTTAAGCATATTCTGATTGTTGTTGGCTATATTTCAACTGACAATAAGAAATCAAGAACAATTCCAGTGTTTCAGAGATGCTGCTCAGGGAGACAAAATCACTTCCTGCTATTCAGGAAGACCTGGGTTCCATTTCCAGCATCCCCATGACAGCTCACAGCTACCTGTAGCTCCAGTTCCAGGGGATCACATGCCATCTTTAAATCTCCACGGGCATTCACAAGTGCACACTGCACAAAAACTCACATGGACACATACATATGCACATAAATAAATGAGAAAGAAAATATAAAAAGATCTCCACAGATAAAGTAGAGATAACATATTTTATATTTGAGTTTGTACTTATTTTTGTAATTTCCATTAATATTTTATTTCTAGGAATCTTTGTGTTATGCTTCATTTTAATGGAATCCCCTTTCTGGAATTTATTCTTTAAAATTTTAAATTACATTTTACTTATTTCTTGTGCGTGTGTGTATGTGCAAATGAGCGTGCATGTGAAAGGCAGAGGACTACTTACAGACAACTCTCTTTCCATCGTAAGAGTCCGGATGCTCCATCTCTAGTCACTGGAGAACAAGCATCCTTAGCCTCTGAGCCATCTTGTCAGCCCTCTTTCAGAAATTTGTTTTAAAAATATGAAGTCTAAGAGGTGAAAAGACAATTTATTCTCACTGAATCTCAGTTAACTAAAGGAAGTCAACCTGACTGGTGCTTCTCGAACCTTCAAATACATCATCTACGTGATCTTGATAAACAGAATATTGACTTAGCACCCCTAGAGTAGGGTTGACAACAAGCTCCCAGGTGATGTCACTGATATTGGCCCAGGGACCACACTGTAAACAGGGCGTAGCTGACTTCTAATATTCTTTTTCTTTACATTTCTAGGTAATTAGTCAAATCAGATTCAAATGTGATATCATTAAAATATCACTAAAATTTTTTAAAGATGCCTTAAAATATTTATTTTATGTGCATGAGTGTTTTGGCTGCATGTATATTTGTGTATCATGTGCATATAGTGCCTGCCCACAGAGGCCAGGAGAGGGCTTCAGATCCCCTGGAACTGGAGTTACAGGCAGTTTGAATCACTGTGTGGATGCTGGGAATTGAACCATGGTCCTTTTTACGAGAGCAGTCAATGCTCCTAACCCCTGAGCCATTACTCTAGTCCCTAAACTTGCTTTTTTTTTCACTAGTTTAAAACAAAATAAAACAAAAACACTCAAGCCCTTTTGGCCAATGACAAAATTCCCCTGGATTACAGTTTCTTCACCTGTGAATGACAATAGGATTGGATGAGTTTTTCAAAGACCTTTTCCACTTCTGTGTATATTTCACTGAAGCACCGATCAAAATTATTCGATACTTTCAGGTTCACAACTCCCAACAATATAGAGTAGATTCATTGTTTAATCAGAATGTATGGCCATTGCTGGGAAATTCAAAGAATTCTGTCGGTCTTGAGAACTAAATCACAGTCATCAGAAGCTTCTGTAATTAAGTTTATTACATCGAGTACAATATAATTTACATCTGCATACTCTGAACTACCAAAAGTAACAGGATGTCAACGTTCAGAAAATGCTCGGCGAAGTCACTTCTGTTGAAACAGCACTAATGTAGGTGAGGTCTTCTAAGGCAGCATGTCATGCTGAAAGAGCCAGAGAGCAGCTAGTGGCAGTGCAGAGTTAGATGTCTGAGGATGGAAAGCCAGGTAGTCAAGTAAGGGTTCAGAATTCAGGAAATGGTTCAGGAATACGCTTCTTGAAGAGAGCCATGCAAGTTTGGGGGGAATAGATTACTTTTTCTCATTGTACCCCTATGCCTGCCAGTCTCCAGCCTAATAGCATACTGTGGTAAATTCAGATGTGCCTTCATAGTCTCATTGCAATTTGCATGGGCACAATGAAGCTAAGCATGTGGATTTTTTGAAATTGCTTTTATTGTAGCAACTCAGAACTCAAATAATAGGCAGTTTTCCCTCACTATCTTCAGGAGATTGGTTGTAGGAACTTGTGAAGATTCTAAAATCTGTGGATGTCGAGTGCTTTTATATAAAATGGAGTACTATTTGCATGTTGCCTATGCAAGCCTCTTGTGTAATTAAGTCATCTCTATGTAACTTATTAGCACAGCAGTTGTCATAGATTGTTGTATAGAGAAAATGACAAGAAAAGGGTTCATAGAGCTCATCACAGATGCAATATTTTCCAAGTATTTTCAATCCACATTTGGTTAAATCCTTGAACACAAATCCCAAAGATATGAAAGGTTCACCTTACCTTTGTACTTCACTTTTTTCCTACTGCTTTTTTAGGACTACTTTCCCCTGCAGGTAAAAGAAATTTTTTCTAATAATATCTAATATCACAAAACTCAAACTGTTTATTTAACCAGAAGCTCAGAAGTAGGCAGCTCAGTTCAGTAATATAGCTCTGTGATGTCACAAACTTAAATGATATCTTCCTTAAGTCTATGTCACACTTGGTGTAGTCAGAAATATATCCTCTCATGGCTTCAAAATGGGAGCCCCAGCTTTGCACAGCACCGTCACAACAACAATGACGACAATGATGGCTACAATAACAACACATAGAAATATTTCTCAGTGAAAATTATTTTTCCTAGTAATCTTCAATAGACTTCTTATGTTTTGTTGATCAGCACTGATCTAGATACTCACTCCTATAATAATTACTGACAGAGGGATATGGAAAGTACCATAAATGTTGGAGAGTAATCAGAATTCATTACCTGAGAATTTCAAATGGTTGAAAATGGGACTTTCATAGTAGCATGCAGCCAGCACATGTCGAAGGTCATTCTTTCATGGGAAAGCCAGCCAAAAAGCAAAACTGGTTTAAAGGTGGTTGGTACATAAGGCTAAAGAGAGGAAAGAATGCTGGAAAGCCGGCGCCAAATTAGATGCAAAATGGATTTGAATCATCTTGAAGTATAAAACTGGAGGGTACCTTTATTTTTTAAAACCAGACAGAGATTCCTTGGCACATAGTAAGGTTTTTACAAGTTTCTATCTTTACAGAGTCAAGAGAAAAGTGTAAATGAAAAAAAAATAATTCCCTAAATAAGTAGATACTCTTGGTTGGATTCTGTTAGGCATTCTCACACTTAAGATACTAATTTCTTAGGAGCACCTAGCTGCAGGAATCCGAGTTGTTCTTAGAAAAGAAGTAGGAAATGGTTGTCGGCAATCAATGATGTCTGCCACACGTCTTTTATTTCAAATGACAATCATCAGGTACTGAGATTGTTTCCAGAGTATCATCTTAAATTTGGAGAGCAACATGAAGCCTTTGGAAGCTATGCATCTATCTCCTGTTGTTAGCAATCCTCACACACTGTATTTTGTGCAGTATTTCAGGGTAACACGGAGCAATTTTTATTCACATTTCAATCTAGGCTCTAATTTGGGGTGTGGACATAAGGTTTCTTCCCTCAGCTTCCTTGAAGGGAGAGCATTGTCACTGATGAAATGATCATGTCACTAGGAGGCATTTTCTTGACTTTCTCTAGAGAGGGTTTTTCTATTTGCGATTTATTTTCTTTGATGCTAGTCCTTGAAACTTGTCTCCAAGAAGAGATTGCTTCCTTCTTCCCACAAGCTCATCCTTGGGTAATAAATCTCAATAGACACTGAAGTTTCCAAGTAGCCCGCTATGTGTGGGCTTGTTTTGTTCTTCTTCTGTTATTTTGCCTTTTGACTTACCAAAGCCAGTATGTCATGACTCCCTATGAATTTCTTGATGAACATTTTGGTCTTAGGGGAAAGTTTTCAAAGCCTGGCTCAAATTCTGAAAGGCCCAAGCAGAACTGGGTACTGCCAGTAAGATCACAATTCCGTAATCTGTTCCTTGGAATAAAATTTCCAGTTCAGATGTGGGTATTGTAATGTGTCATACAGTGGAACATGTGCATGGCAGTTTTAGGTGAACAGGTCATGCTCTCTCTAGTAGTTGCTCTTATATGAAAGTCACTCTACAAGGGTCACACGAGAAACAGCTTGTGTACTTGCTGTCTCCTTTACAGCACTCCTTAGGTCTGTAATTCTCTTTTTATGGCCTTCAAAATCAACTAATTAAAAAATATTTGTGTGTGTGTATGGTGTGTGCATGAACGGGCACATACAGGCCACAGTGCAGATGTGGAGGTCAAAGGATAGCTTTATGTTTTTGGTCTCTCCTTTCACTTTTATGTGGTTTCAGGGAATTGAACTCAATAAGTGCCTTTATCAGCTGAGCCATCCTTATCCCCTGGTTTACAAATTCTTAATTATTGGAAATTTTAATAATGTCCAAAATGCCAAAATCTGGTTAAATGGCCCTTTGCGGGGGAGGGAATAGCAGTACTGACTTTATCTTAATATTATATACCCAGATTTACAAGTATTTTGCCCTTAGTAATAGGAAGAGCTCAAAGCCCTTTTTGTATTTAAGGTGTAGCTCAGTAGCAGAGCACTTGCAGATCAACTGTGAGGCTCTGGGTCAGGTTCCCCAGCATGACCAAAACTTAAAGTCAACACAAACTTAAAAACTACAAACAAGGAACCAAAAATTTGATATTTTGAGAGTAAGAGACTGTTGAGTGGTTGGGCCGAAACATGAAAGGTACACCATCCCCTCCAGGATGCAGGGAACATTGCAGAAGAAGGGGCCAAGGATGACTATAAAAGCCAGAGAAACGGGATAGGGGCTGTAAAATGGCTTCTGGCTGCAACCCACCATCACTGCCATAGCAAGCTCTCACTATCTATGGATGACTGCAATGGGTCTGCACAAGATTGAACCCATCAACCGTGATATGCGGATGGTGGGAAATTTTAAGGTGTGATACCCACCCCTCATTGCTGATCTGTTTTCACAGGGTTGATTCGGGGAAAGGGCAGTTATTGCCTTCAGTTGTGTATGCACTAGCGACTCTCCAGATCATACTGGATAATCCCAATGTAGTAGTCATACAGAGAATCCAGTTAAGCTAAACCAAAAGTCATGAGTCTGGGAAAGGGACTATTAGGGTGTGTATGAGGGGGGTGATTGGTAGGGGTGGGAGAGAAATTGAAGAAGATGGGGGGAGGGAGAAAGTATATATTCATTATAGACATACATAAAATTTAATAAAAAGTAAAAATTAGCATTTTATTAATCCTGCCTCCCAGATAATGTTGACTAAACTGTCTAGGGCCAAGGCTTCCCTGTGGGTCAAGTGACTACAAGGTTCAAAAATGTGAAGTGCTCATTTTTGGCAACAGACACTTTTTAATAGTATATCATGATGGAGATGGTAGGAGATAAATAAAATGTTTTACAAGTTAAACATTTTTTTAAAAAAAAACATGAAATGACTGGTTTTATTTGTAAAAGGTAGCTATTTCTTCTTTGTAGTTTCATCAAATAAGTCCCACTTACACCTAAATTTTTATATTGAGCAAATGTTACTGTTCTTTTCAAATTTTGTAACTCTAACAAACATATTTACAGAACATTTGAAAAGGATTTGTTCATTTGGTTAGTTTTTGAGACAGGATCTCTCTCCATAGGCCTGTATGTTCCGAAGCTACATAGACCAGGCTAACCTTCAGTTCACAGAGATCATCCTGCTTCTGTCTCCTGGGCGCTGCTGGGTTGGGAGGGATTTTTATATAGTCTCCCTGTGTCAAGTGCTACGATGCATAACAATTATTGTTCTGAGCTAAAAACAACAGATCTTATCATTGCAGTGATCCATGTATACAGACAATGGGTACTGGCAAGAGGCCCAAAGGAAAGCAGAAGCACATGTCTCTGGGAACATAAGAATTCATCACTTTTACTTGGGTACCTTGGAGAGTTTCCAGGAGGAGGGTGATTTGAATGAGCCTTGGAACCTGAGAAAAGCAGGAGGAACTATATTCCAGAAAAAGGGAGGGACAGAAGGAAAAATCACAAAGAAAGGATAGGGAGTGTTGATTGGATTCTCTGCTATAGGCACTCAAGCCAGGGTGAGCCAGGGGTTGACACTCTGATCAGTGCTCTAGGTCCAGGAAAGCTAGTCAGGAAAGACTGGGGAAGAGAGTGTAGTTAGGAGACTGCAATGGTTCAGGAAAAGAAAACAAAACAAAAAGATAGGCCTGCCAGAGCCAGTAACAGTGTCAGTCTTGCCAGGATAGAAGACACAGATTCATTTATGATTTAGTCTGACAAGCCAAGGACAAATGAAGAAAAGAGAGGTAAAGTTGCTAAGGCAGACATTGTTGGGTGAGTCCCACTTCCTTAGAGCGCAAAAACCTATTTGCTGAGTAAGACGGTCGACTGAAGACTCCAAGAAAGTCAAGCCTAGAATGCTAATTTCTGGGACTGAGATCATGATATCTTTAGGCATGAGCAGCAAAAAGGAACCAAGAAACAAAGAGTGATAGCTCTTGGGGTACGGTGGGGAAATTGATATCCATACCGTTGTTGGTGGCAATGTAAAGTGCCCAAGCACCTCTTGAAGCTAAATTGCTGTTACATATTGCAATTTTTCTAGTTTATTCTCTGATGAAAAATGTAAATAAAATAAATGCCTATTTAATAGGCAGTTGAAAATTGCAGTATATTCATACAATATGATATTATTTAGATTGCAGTCTGGCTTAGGTGGTGGTATACATATGTGCTGATGCAGAAATATAAAATAAATGCAGAATACCATGTATAGAATGTCCCCTTGTTTTGAAAAATGCCTAATAAAAATTTATGCTCTCAAGAGGTACATCTATTATCTTAATGAATTTTATGTGTATATGATATATTTGTTTTCTGGGAGTTTTTCTGGTTCTATCATATGGTTCTTATTGTTGCCAGAGCAGAAGAGTGAGCACATCAGGTGCTCAAGGGTAAATCTGTACTATTGACCATAATGAATCAAAACCACATTTGAATATAGAAAATAAGAAACTCTGTTCAAGCCACAGGAATGATCAAACATATTTCTCTTCCAGTGAATATGATAACTGCTCCTGCTTTAGCAATCACAGTTTTTTTGCCTTGTTCCAGTCCTCTTCTCTTCTAGATTTACTGAGCATTTCAGCCATGGAATTACTCTTGTTTCCCAAATGCATCCAACCTAGACCTAAACCCTGCTTCATTAAATTCTCCCCAAACATCTAGCATAACTCATATCCAGAGATGAACCTTTGTTAAATTCTCTTAATGAGGTGTCCCATAGTTCCCTAGGGTGCATGTTCTCTCACTTACTTGAGTAAGAAACCCAGCATGTTTCACTGTAGGCATGTTCCTGGTTATCTGAGGGATGAAGCCCCTGCTTGATTTTGGATTTGGTATTTTGACCACAATTCGCATGCGAACCTCACCTGGGCTGCCCTAGGCTTCCTGGAGGAAACACTTCTCTAAATTACAGACTCTGGATTTATCCTACCACTCTGCTTTCCAGGGCCCAAGGAATGCTAAACGAAATCAGGATGCATTCGACAAAATGGAAGTTTAGGAAGAGTCAAAGGTATAGGCACTGAAAAAGTACAAAGGAAAGAGTTGGATATATGGGGTTGTAGTGATGGAATAATGAATTAATCTAGACAATAATTTACCATACAGCAAATGCTCAGGTAATATTTTTAAAAAGAAATTGCTAGTTAATGGCAATTATTTTTGTTATGCTTACTCTTTTAAAAACACATTATGTGTACAGAAGTAAAGAGATTCTGTAATAGGTATTGTCATTCAGGTATTCATATTCTGTGGCTATATTCCCTATGTGGATGTCTGTGTATCATGTGTGTCTGGTGCCTGGGGAGACAAGAAGAGGCTATCTCATCCCCTGGAACTGGAGTTACATACAACTTTGAAATACTATGTGGATGGTAGGTACCAAATATAGGACTTCTGGAAGAGCAGCCAGTACTCTTAACCATTGAGCCACCTCTCCAACCCCAAATACTCAGTTCATTAGTACACTTACTATTATGGCTAAGGTGATAATAGCAAAATGCTGATTCAGTTTTCATTAATGAATCTGAAAAAATGAAGAACAGATGCTTATAGCCACAAGGAAAGATTTTTAGGTATAAAAGCTATTCCAGTTTCAGGCAATTAGTTATAGTTTGTTTATATGCTTGGGTGACTAACCTGGAGTTGAAGAACAGATCAAAAAATTATGACAATGTCTTCCTCAGATGCAAAGCTTGCAAAGAATTCGGTTCAGTAGTTTATATAGGGGATGAGACACAGAAGGAGGCCAACAGAAGGCTTATTTATAAGCAAGTTACTCCTGTGACAAAGTGGGGCTCAACCCTGTGAGGGATGTCTGGGAGACTACATAGATCTTGCTTCAAAATTCTTCCATCCAAGTTAAGGGAAAGTTGGGATATCAACCCATCACCTTCCATTTTTCCTTAGCTGAGAATTGCCTCTAAATTTGGTCATGTTTATGTAGCCAGAAAAGTTTAGATTGAATCTCTTACTTGATACTTAAAGCAAAAGTTGGTATACTTTGAATAGTTGACATTCAATATCTGCTATGGCATCTCTGTAGTTACATTAGTTCGTACTAATTTTTGAAGTGGTCCAAAACAATAACAGAAAACTTTCTGACAATCCTGTTACCAAGAAGACCAAGTTTCATATGATAACTCCCCTAAACTAAGGTCTTTGTCATTCACATATTTTTGAGGTTCTACTATATGTCAGAGACTAATTAGTCACTGTGGAAAAATGACAAATGAAACACAATTCTTGACTTTATTAACTCTATAGTAGTGATGTTGGCAAAGAAATGATTAATTGCATTTTTGGTGAAAGTTGCCATAATGTGCAATGCGGGAGATGGTCAAGGAATGCTTTCTGCATAAGAAACAATTAGGATATGAGAGATGATGGTTATCCAGGTAGTTGAAGTGCAAGAGAGGTAAGATGCTCTGAGCAGAAGGAGCAATCTGTACAGAATAAAAGATATAGGGAGAATGAGTGAGACCTAGTAAGTGCCTAAGGACACTGCATATAGTTGGCAGCTTATTGGGAGTGTGTCTTGTGGAATATGGTTGGCTTGAAAAGGAAGCCTGGAAATACAAGGAACCAGATTAGGAAGGACTTTAAGATCACATGAAGAATTTAGATGTTATTCAGAGAGCAATTTAGTCCCTGAGAGATTGTTAATTGAAGGAACACCTTGGCTAGGTTTATTTCTTAGAAAAGTTATTCTAGTTGCAACTGGAGAGTGAGTTGAATGAGAAGAAGATGGATAGATGGGAAGGTGTGGGTTCTGTTGAAAAGGTACGGAGGAAAGAAGAGAGTCTATGCATTTTGCAGTAGATGGAGTAAAGAAACAGCAAATGATATTGGCATGCAAGTGACGTAACTGATAAGTAAAGGACAGAAGTGAGCTGAAAAGAATTGGAACAAAATAAAAGCAGTGGTTAATAATGGCAGAACAAGTATAGTATACTGAGAGTAATTGAACAGGGGAGTAGAAATGTTAGGTGATTTTTTAAAAAATATATAGCTCCTGGTGGTAACAATTCTAGGGTACAGTGTGACCATGCAGTTAATTGGTGGCTTTGTTATTGGGAAGAAGGTACTTGGAGAAGAAAAAACAGGAACTCGGAGGACTGAAATTTTGGTGGGTGGTGAGTTCCTGGACTCAGAGATGACAAAGGACAGATGTGGGTGGCGGGATAAATGAGATGGTATGGGGAAATTGAAATAGCCTCTTATTCATCTTAATGTATACTACACACTTGCCCCCTGGAGCCTTTTGTGTGTACGCATGCCTCCCTTTCCCTCTCCCCCTACCTCTCTTCCTCCTCTCTGTGTAAACAAATCTACCCAGGTTATAGCTCCTGGGGATAAGCACAATGCCTGCTCTTGCCCCACTCCATCCTCCAGGGACTTATGTATTTGCTTCACATCCTTGTTACTGGCTTTCTACTCCAAATTGCAAATTAACAGGAGTAAAAAAAGTGTCACAGACACATGGCACATTGAGAACAGTGCATTGGGATAAGTACCTCAGGATTTTGGCAATTTTTGTGTGAATGTGAAGGAGTACTTTGAGAAGGGGGCCGATGAAGGAAATGGTCAGCCTCCAATGAACAAGGAGCCAGATTGGAGCAGAGAAAAAGATAGAAGATAAAGATAATTCCTTAAGTATAGAAAGAGTGCCAGCACAGACAAGGTGGCGGTGTGGTGAGGGAGAGAGCAGTAGGTGGTTGTAGTGAAAGAAGCACCCATAGTAGGAGTTGGAAATGTTGCCTCTAAATGTGTAAACATGCTCTGCTTTTTGTACCATCTTTGGATGACAAAGATGTAAAAGAAATAGCAGTTCTCTGGAGATGGGGTAGAGCAAGGATACTGTTTGTCTTCAGGAGCTGAGTGCCTGGATATGGTCTTTCTCTGTGAGAGGTCTGCTTTCGGCAAGCAGCTTGCAGCCCTGTGTACTGCACATTAATTAATTCAATAGATCCAGTCAATGGCATTCATTATTTTGAAAAAGCTGACCATGTGTAAAATGAGTTAGGGACTACTAGTTATCAGCAATAAGTGGGTGACCTGTCTTCAGGGTAGCAATGCTCACATACAGGAAAACAAATTAATATTGCATGACTGCAGTATTCTATTTGGAGGAACAAATTCATGGCAGGATTCCTTTAGAATTTCAGACCAAATTGCATGTTTAATGATTTCATTTACTGGAAAAAAATGTGCTTGGTATGAGTTGTTGTTGTTGGCTTTTTAAGATATATTTTCTGTAAAGAAATCTTTTACATGAAGTGGGCTCAGCATGCCCCTCTCTCCTTTACTCTCTTTTAATGGATATATATCACAACAAAATCTTCCAGGGAATGTCACATGGCAGCTGAAAGCATAGAACACAGTCAGGGTTAGTAAGAATCTAGCTTCATCATCTACCAGCCACTGACCCATGGCAGGTCATTTTACCTTTCTATGCTTTGTTTTCTTCATCTATAAAATGAACATAATAATGCTGTATAATTCAGAGTACGACTATGAGCATTAAATTAATTAATACTTGTGAAATGCTGAGAGCAGTAGGTACTACATGTGTGCTAAACAAAATTAGGGCAAGCAAGGGCAGAAATTATGGATCCCTTTTCTAATCCTATCTAACTTAAATTAAGATGTTCCATTCATTTATTTGTCTTCTGTTCTTCAGATTTCCCTGGAGCACATAGTAAATAATTAGTAGCATAGATGCATTAAAACTGACTATGGTAGTGGAGATAATATGGCAGGCATTAGTAATGGCTATTTTTTACTTGTTACAGCACAATTTTTCCCTGTATATTCCAAGTACTGCTTAAGAGCAAGAGCAGGCAGGCATTCTGCTGTATGGAGGCAGAACAGCAGGATTCTGATGTCAGGGGTGATGTGAGGATAGCAGAAAGATCTGAGCTTCTTCAGCAGGAGCGTTCCCTGGGGCCTGATGTGTCTCCTTTCCCTGACACTGATGCATAGTGACTGCCCTCCCCTCTCCTTCCTAGCCAGGGGTTACTGTTTGGGCCTGAGTGTTTTGGGTCCTGTGAAGGTCTTGATGTCAACACATTTCTACAATGAATCTGAGCATCACAAGAATAAAATGGCAAGAAAAAAGCAACTCAACAGGAGACAAATAACTCAGTGTAGAAATGGGCAAAGAATCAGCTATTTCTCTAAAGAAGATATACGAATGGCCAATAAACACATGACAAAATGCTCAGAGTCATTAGTCATCAGACAAGTGGGATTTCAAACCATGAGAAAAATTCTTCACACTTACTGGGATGCCTGTGTTCAAAAAGACAGACAAGAACAAGTGTTTGGTAAGAATGTGGGGAAGCTGGCACCCTTATATACTTTTGGCAAAGATATGAAATGGTGAAGCCACTTTGGAAAATGGTTTGGCATTTCCTCAAAATGTTAATCAGTTACCAAGATAAACCAACAATCCCACATCTAGGTACATTTCTGAAAGAAATGATAAATTATGTTCACACAGAAAATGTATACATCAATGTTCATACAGCGTTATTCTTAATAAATAGTTCAAAGGTGGAAATAATGAAAACATCTATCAATGGATAGCTGTAAAATACAGTGTGTCATACATATACATTGAAATAGTATGTGGCCATAAAAAGGAATGTGGTACTGATATATGCTTCCTCAAGGTTGGACTTTGCATACACTATTCTAAGTGAAAGAAATTATATGCAAGGGGAACATATTATATCATTCCATTAATATAAAGTTTATAGATTAGGCAATTTCTTAAAGATCAGCAGTTGCTTGATGGGAAGTTTGTTGGAGAAATGGAGAGAAATGGGCTAATGGATTAAGGATTTCTTTGGGGGACTATGAAAAGATTCTGAAGTTGATTGTGGTGATGGTGATATGATTCTGTAAATATACTAAAAATCATAGGTTTGTATAACATAAAAGGATCACTCTTATGTCAATAGTATCATAATTAAAAATAAAAATTATCAATTAGGAAGAGAAACATCACATATGTTTAGATTTGTATCAAGATAATATCCATAACTTATAAAACAAAGCTCTAACCAGCTTGTTTCTTGTTATTTTTAATCTGGTGTCTATTAAAAGCTAGCAGAAATTCAGGTACATCTATATTATATTCTCCTTCCAGGCAGAGAGGTAAACATCTAAGGGTGTGGATTTTAAAATTCACCACTCTCAATTTTAATATTCCCAGATGATTAGATTAGAAAGTCCTCTCAAGGCAGCAGAATATGAAAATGAAATAATAAGTGTATGAGGTGCACTTAAGGTAGGGAATTCCTTATGAGATACTTCATAGGTTGCTGCTACTAGGGAATTTCACTGCAGAAAAGTTAACCTGTTGCTAGGTAACACTGCAGCTTGAATTGAATTCATGGTGATCAGAATGCCTCACATAAACTCACGATTCATATTCCTATCTCCAATAAGAACAGCGCAGATTAAAAATATTCTTCAAATTGAAAGGGGCTATAATCACCGTGCTGAAGCAAAAACCAGAAGTTAGTTGTATATCCCCCATTTAAAAAGCCTTATTATAATTTCTATATTTTTTAGATTCTTATTATTCACAGCCATATATTTTATGTAATGCACGTACCACCTAAACAGTTTCTTCCTTTATTACAAGAAAATCGTTACATATTCCTAAAAGTTGCCTGATGATTATTTTAAATGATCACATAACATCTCTTTTAGTTGATGTCTTATAGCTTGCTAATTTTGTTTTATCAGTGGACACTTATATTCTTTTCTATTTTCACTCACTTATAGAAAATTCCAGAGCACATGGCTTCTTTGGAAAGAATGTATAATACAGGGGCTTGATGAGTTAAGTACCACTGTTTGATGACTACATTTAACTAGTACCCCCCCACACACCTTTTTTATAGCTATTTGGAAATGACTTCGGAAGTACATTTAACTCATCCAATCAGTCATTTCTCCAAAGTGGGAGCATTGTCTCAATGCTTGGATGAATTTTAAAGCTTCCTACGTGCCTGGCAAAGACTCTGATGGAAACTTTGATTTTTGGAGATTGCTGGTTGCACGGAATGTGGCTGGGAGAATTAGCAAAATTATTTAAAAAGCATCCACAGGAATGAAAGAGGAATTCCCTCAACTAAAAGAAATGGGTCTCCCTCCCACAAGAAGTTAACATGCAAAAAAGTAGTCAAGTGCAGAGCCTGTGTATTTCAGAAAAGTTAAAAATGATTAAGAAAGTAAAAGGAAGGTTGTCTTCCATTGCAAGATTGTTCTAATTGCTAATCAGAGGGCGCAAAGGTTTGCTCAAGATTGGAGCTTTCTGGCTAAATATTATAAGTTCTAGCTGCCTCATTTCCTTGCCTCACTAGAAAAAAAGGTACAGATTGCAGTTTTAATAAGAATATCAACTATTTCATATAAGTCTGAGTGTTGCGGATTTTAAACATGTACCTTCAATTATTGCCATTGTCAGGACTTTCAAAAACAAACCATGTAGAAAAACTGAAATAGTTCTCTCAAGTTCAAACAAAACAAAACTGGAAATCCCCAACCAGAGTGCATGGGTTCTTTTTTAATAAATCTCTTATATCAGAAAGGCAATGCATTCCTGTTGTCAAAAACAAAAAACAAAAAAAAAAAAACAAAAAAAACAAAACTGAGCCCTTATCCCTTTGGCCTTTACCTTTCAAAACTGAAATGTTGCAAATTGATTTTGAGATGGGAAGTCCTGCTAATGTCAGTTGAATGCTTACCCTGGAAATGTTTTTTGTTTTTTGTTTTTTTTTTGTTTTTTTTTTTTTGCCATTTCAAACAGTAAAAGCCTCTATAGGCTTTTCTTCTGATTCAGCAGCAGCCTGCTTAGCATTAAGAAAGGGCAAGCCAGACTCCTGAGTCCGGTAATTATGGCTGAGCTCTTGGATATTCTCTTTGGGAGATAACAGGGTCAGGTCTTTCCATATTATAAGGAGCCAGGAGGTGCTGGATGTCTGGCTGATTTCTGAATTTGGAAAGTAGTTCAGCTTGGAACACTTTCGAAGCTTAAAGTAAAGGCATGCCTCTTGCCAAAAGGAGAGTGCTTTAAAAAGAAACTGACCTGGAATGTGGCTCTCACCAAAGCATCTGTAGAGATCTTCGAGCAGGAGGGCATATTAATCATTCATGATCATGAAGATGCTGTACGACCCATAGCAAATGCTTCTACCAAAGGTACTAAAACATCTTAGGCATTGAGATGCAAGAGGCTCCTCAAAGAAATTGAACAAGAATTTTATGACTAGTTAGAATTAAGTGTTTGCCACCCATTTTTATTTTGAGTTTTTTCAGTTTGGTTTATTGAGATGCAGTTTACCCTTTTTAATGTGGCCATTGCTGTGCACCTTGACAAACATAGACAGTCCTGTAACTGGCAGTGCATTGAAGATGGAGAACATGGCTGCCATTCTCCAAAGTCGTCTCATGTGCTTTCATATTCAGCCCTTTCCACCTCCCCTTCCATCCCTGGCAATCGTCGATCTGTTTTCTGTCTAGGCAGCCTTGCATTTTTCAGAATGTCATATAAATGGGACCATACATGGTATAGCCTTCAGAGTCTGATTTCCTTCACTGAGCATCATACATTTGAGATTCATCCTTTGTTTTATACATCAGTAGTTTGCTTTTGTAAAAAATTTGTGTAATATTATCTTATGGTATGATTACAACATGGTCTGTTTACCTGCTTGCTAGCTGATGGAGATTTGGACATTTCAATTTTACTACTATTTTCCTTTTCCCCCATGGTGTATAGTGTACAGAGTGATTTATACTCAGTTTTCCCATATTTTACAATACTTTTATTCTACTTTTTCTGACAATCAGTGAATGCTACAGAAAGTTTAAATGGCCTGCGACGTTTACTAGTTGAGGCTACATATTTAAATGTCATTGTCTTAAAATAACCTTCTATCTACTATATCATGCCATGTCTCTGGCATGCAGAGGATATTGTTGATTAAAGACCTACCTCTATATACTGAACATTAATGGTATACTATCTGTTTAACAGAATTTGGAGGGAGAAAATAGAGACTTTTTTTTTAAAAAAAAATGAGGATCCTAATTGTGTTAATGCATATGGTATCAAGAAAATCAGTTTTGGACTTAGCCTTGGATACATTGCCTAGCTAGCGCTTTCCATGATTAATTCTGCACCCTGGGGGAATCCCTTAACTTCTCTGAGCCTCAATTTCTTCATGAAGTCATTGCTTTCTATTGTATTGATCTCTGAGCCTTGTAATGAGGAAGCTGTGTGTCCACAGTGCATCTCATACAGAAGCAGGGGCAGGCTAATCACTTCCTTTTGATATTTTCCTTCTTTTCCTAGTGCATGAACATATCTGTACAACAGGCACATAGCATATGCATACCTTTGTCTACCAATACAGGGAGAAAGTGCTAGCAAACTTATGCAAGGAGGGATCAAGCCTGCGACTGGAGAGAGGACAGAATGAACTCAGAGCACTAGATGTACCAGTTTCAGAATTACAGGACAGATGGGTGTGAAAGCCTTTCCCACCAGAGACCTCTTGGGCCTCCTCTCATGCCTAATCCCATCTGGATGAGAGGAAGCTGTGTGGCTGCCATATTATGCTTCTTTACGTTATTTGTTTACTGTCTGTTTCCTGCTGAATGAGGCGAGGGCCTGATCTTAGGTGAAATCGGGAAAGGCTCAGTTAGTGTGGTACTATTTTTGTGCTTACAGTGACTTGTCCTCCTGGGTCTGGGAAAGGAAGGTATTTAGAGCTCCATGACTCAGGGCTTGGATATGGCTTGGGGGAAGACCTTTTACCTATAGTGGGGGAAGCCTGGGTTTACTTTCCATGATCATAAAACCAACTAACCAACCAAACAAACAAACAAAAAGCCCTATCTCTTTACTCAGACCTCCCTTCTCTACTATCAAAACTGTTCAGTTTAATCATTAGAAAAAAAAATCAGTAATGTAATTGACAAGAATTTTTTCAGTTCCTGTACATAAATTCTCACAGTAACTAATAGTTTAAGTTGCAGACTTTGTGAGAGCACTTAAATATTTTACCAACAGATCCTTGTATAGGAAAAGAATGCCCATGGCAGAATTTCAGTGGTATTTTGTAGTAGGAAGAACTCTGGAATAGATACCTGGGCTTTTACACTTGTGTTTTGAGCAAGTCTAGGACCTGAGACAAATACCATCTACGTAAGTGTATAAAACACCCCTATATCTGTCGTGTCTCTTTTCTGGCTCTTTCTGGAGCATTTCATATCACTCTGCATGCTAGTCATTAGTCAACTCCTTTTTAAGACCAAGTCCTCCTTATTCTAGTAGCCAAATACTCATAGACTGTGCCATTAAAAAAAAAAACTGTATCGTGATGACTCCCTTGTAGGCACTCAGTTCTGCTTCTTTGTTCTATATGGAAGCTTGATCTTAGGGATCATATTTGTCATCATTTTTGGCCTTTCTTCTGTGTAGCTGTTAAAACATTGGTCATGGTGAGAAAACACTGGTCTTTCTGCTATTATTCATCCCCTGTGACTCAGAGTCCAAAGGAGCATTTTACTCATCGCTTTGCCAAAGGAGCAAGGTTAGTGACTCACTGAAGGAAGAAAATCAAAACTATATATTGACATACCAGAGAAACTTAGCATTTTTTTAAATGGAAGATTAGAGGAATACATTTTTTCACAAATCTGTGCTAATAGTTTTGAGATTTATGTTTGAAAAATAATGACTTTGGGAAGCAAGATCAGTTTTCTCTTGGTACATTTTTTTCTGTATAATAAATCCTGTCCCTTTGAATAGAATGTAATCTAATACATTAAAAAAGTCCCGAGGCTTTTATTTTAAAGGCAGTGATATTGCTACAGGCAAAGTAATTATACCCATTATCTCCTCAAAATGTCAGTGGAGCTTTGGCATCAAAATCCCAGAGGAATCCCAAATTGCCTAACTACTTTGAAAATTTTAAGAAATGTATTCTTGGAGGGGAAGAAAGGTACTTAAGAGATGAGGAACTCTGAAGTCTACATTATACAAAAAGTCACAATAACTCATACTTCTTTTCCAAAATTCAT
This sequence comes from Ondatra zibethicus, assembly GCA_004026605.1. NCBI lineage: Eukaryota > Metazoa > Chordata > Mammalia > Rodentia > Cricetidae > Ondatra > Ondatra zibethicus. The sequence continues at coordinate 59,458 of PVIU01004649.1, forward strand.
TCTTCTGTTGCTTTGGGACTTTGTTTTTACAGCATGCCTTCTATAGTTTGCAAACAATTAACAAAATCCTTGAACTTCTAAAGCAAACCGTTATTTGAGCTATGTGATTGAAAGCATCACTTCTTAACAGTCCATCATCACAGTGATTACCCCTTTAGCAATAATAAAGTGAACATGTCATAACAACGGAATGTTTCTTTTTTAACAAGAAATAGCTATAAAGTAATATACTACAGCTTTCTATGATTTGTTGGCCTGCTCAAGTAGGCTGAAACAGTTAAAACCGAGGTGAACTAAATATCCTGGTGGATATGTGGCAGAAAGAATATGTCTGGCTTACCTAAAATATTACTGTCTCAGCACTGAAAATTCCATAGTTTATATCTTCCTCTGCCCTAGGCAAATCGAGATGGTAGTTTACCCTAATAAAGTTAAATTGCCTCATAAACTCCTGCTCCCAAGGAAAACTAGTCTTCTAGAGGAGTTGATATAGATCTGTGCAATGAAAAGCTTAATAACCAAATTAAATAATAGTGCTGATAACATACTGTCAAAGTTAATACAAATATTGCATATGAAGTACTAGTTTTTCAAAGTACTGATTCTAAGGGCTGGAAAGATGGCTCAGTATTTAAGAGCATATACTTCTCTTAGAGAGGATAAGTCCAATTCCTATCACCCATCTTGGGCAGCTCACAACTCCCTGTAACTCTCATTCCAGAGAATCAAGCATCTTCTTTTGACCCCCACAGGCTCCTGCACTCAGGTCTCCACACCCACATGCAGATAGATACACCACATATACATAATTAAAAAAATAACCCCCTTTCAAAGTATTGGACCATGGAGATATAGTTCAAGAACTGGATATTTGTTATGTAGTAAGGTAGTTATTGTATTAGTAAGTCTTTGCCAGAAAGCTGTACTTCAGACAAACCTACAAGCTTGCAGGTTTCCTAGTGCCGGTAAATAGTTAAGCTGGAATTAAGACTCAGATCTTGGTCAAGTCTATGCTCACCTGAGAGCACAGGCCTCTTGCAAGCAGGCTGCTGCAAGTCCACACCTGCCAACAGTTTAGTCTTGATGATGCAATATCTCTGCAGCTTGTTGTGGACAATGGTTCTGGCATGCACAAAACCAGCTTCATGGGTGACAATGCTCTCTGGGCCAACTTCTTCTGCAATGCTGGCTGCCTGAGACACCTGCGCATGATGGTGAGCTTGAGTCAGAAAGACTATCTAGCCCCAGAACACAGAAGCATTATCATCCTGCAGTAGCCCATTTAGCACAGCACTGTCACCAACTGGGAGGACATGGAGAAGACTCTGCACCACATCTTCCACAACAATCTGCATGTGGCCCCAAATGAGCATCCCATGCTGCCTACTGAGGCCCCCTTGAGCCCCAAGTCCAACTGTGAAAAGACAACCCAGAACATTTTTGAGACCTTAAACACCTCAGTCATGTATGTAGTAGTCTAAGCCATGCTGTCCCTGTTTACCTCTGGTCATGCCACCACCAATTGTGACGGACTCCAGAGACAGGGTTTTACACATTGTGCTCATCTATGAGGGCTAAGCTCTCCCCATGCCATCCTGCATCTGAACCTGACTGACTATGACCTGACAGATTACCTCATGAAGATTCTGACTGAGCCTGGCTACAGTTTCAGCATCATAGACAGTGAGAAATTGGGCTTCACATCAAGGAGAAGCTGTGCTATGTTGCTGTAGACTTCAAGCAAGAGATGGCCTCTTACTCCCTGGAGTAGAACAACTGGCTGCCTGATGGCCAAGTCATCACTATTGGCAACTAGTGGTTCTGTTGCCTTGAGGCTCTCTTCCAGTCTTCCTTCCTGGATACGGAATTCTGTGCAGCCACAAAACTACATTCAGTTCCATCATACAGTGTGATATCAGCATCCACAAAGACCTCGATGACAACAAAGTTCTGTCTGGTAGCACCACCATGAACTCAGACATCTCTGATCAGATACAGAAGGAGATCATTCTTCTGCCTCCCAGCACCATGAAGCACAAGTACTAAGTAGATTGGTGGCTCCATCTTGTTCTCACTATCCACCTTCTAGCAGATATGGATCAGCAAGCAGGAGTAGGGCGAGTTCGGGCCCCTCCACCAGGTACACTGAATGAAACCAGGTAGACTGTTTGTTACTAAGCCCTGTTTTACACCCTTTCCTGACAAACCTAATTTGCATAGAAAGAGCCTGTGGGGTGGAGGAAGAGAAGAATAGAGAGACATGATTGGCATGGATTTATTTTTTTAATTAAAAAGTGGGTTGTTTGTTTTGGAACTTCTGGATGAGGGTTTCAAAAGTGATCTGCTGAAGGTGACAGCAGTAGGTTGGAGCAAACATTCCCTCACAAATTCTACAGTGTATCTGAGGACATTGATTGTTTTTTGTTTGTTTATTTTAATAGTTATTCCAAATATCCCTAAAATACATGGCTACAGAAAGTCCCTCACTGTCCTAAAAAGCCTCCCCTGACTCAAGAAAGGAGGATGGCCCAATCTATGCCCTGTGTTCACTTAGAGGAGGTGACATTGTGTACATTATACACTGCAGAAAATTTTAAAAATCTTCTGCCTTAATAGATTTTTATTTTTGTTTTTGAGTGGTCAGCCATCAGGTCCCCTTTTTTGGCTCCAACCTGATGCATGAAGGCTGTTGGTCTCCGTGAGAGTGGGTTGAGGTGTTAAGGCAGACAGGGCTTGCCTGTCCCCTAACTTGAGATCAGTTGAATAAAAGTGCACATCTTAAAAACAAATGGAAACCTGAGGCCTTTTGGAATTTGAAACTCCCAGTATGTTGATAGTCTCAGAAGAATTTGGTGATCCCAATGTGAGCTCCTCTTCATACACAGTTCTCCCCTGGAGCCTGGCAAGAGACCCGTGCAGCACCCTGGAGTGCCGCGGGGCTAGAGCTTGGCGGAAGAGCCATCCTTTCTGGCTTCCAGCCCAGAGCTGATGAAATAATGGCATGACTGATCTCACGGTTTAAAGCCGCTGATGAAGGTTTGAGTAAAAGAATGATGTTTTGTGCTGTTTCCTTTTTTTTTTTCTTTCTCCTCCAAGCCGCTTGGTTGGCATCTTCATCTGTCTAGTTCATAGCATCATTGGAGGGCTGAGCCTGTCCATCTGTTAAACTAGTCTTAAGGGTTCACCAGTCATGTCTTCTCTGGTTTTAACCTGTCATCCCATTTATAGGTCTGGTCCTGCTTTCAGGTTAATAGTTGCCAAATATGAAGTCTGTGACATTCTGGATTACCATAATATTAAATTTGCTGATGTTCTAATCACACCATAGATTCTGAAATAGGCTAAGAATCTGTATTGTGGTTATTTTTCACTATGAAGTTTAAGGTACTCTGCTCTAGGGCCAAGTACCATTTCTTTTTCATTGTATATAGTCATTGTTCATGGTACTTTGCTACATAAGGGCACTTTCACATTATTGTAAGTTGTACATTGAACACATTCTACCTCTTTCACTGCATGCTAGTCCCATCTATTTTCTTAGACAGCTTTGCTTATACTTTAATAACATATATAAATATATGATTTTACGAATCTATATAAAATCAAGAACTACAAATGAGAGAAAATATATACCTATTTTTTCTGAGACTGGCTTAAGTTACTTAATATGATTATCTCCAACTGCATATATTTTTCCTGAAAAGGACATAAGTTCATCCTTCCTTCTGATCAAAAACCATTCCATTGTATATATACACCACTTTTATTCTATACATTCCTTTGTTGGTTCCTAGTTTGGTTCCATAACTTAGCTATTGTCAACAATGCTGCAGTAAACATTGATACACAGTATCAATTGTTCTTAACAACTGAATAACAGTTCATTGCATAATTATACCTCATTTTCATTACTCATTCATCAGTTAATGGATATCTAGGTTATTTGCAATTTTTGGCTATTATGAATAGAGCATCAGTGAACATGGATGAGCAAGTGTCTCTGTAGTAGGCTATAGAGTCCTTTGGTTGTATGTCCAAGAGTGGTATAGCTGAATTTTGAGGTATATTGATTCCCATCTTTCTGAGAAATCTCCACAATGATTTCCATAGCAACGGTACCAGTTTTCACTCCCCACACAGTGAAGAGTGTTCCCTTACCCCACATCCTTGCCAGTATGAGCTGTCATTTGTTTTATTGAGCTTGGACATTCTGACTGGTGTAATATGAAATCTCAAACTAGTTTTAATTTGTATTTCCCTGGTGACTAAGTATATTGAACATTTGAAAAAATGTTTCTGATCCATTTGTATTTCATTTTTTAAAGAACTCTGTTTAGTTCCATGATGCAGTTTTAAATTGGTTTGTTTGTTTCCTTGATGTTTCTTGGTTTGGGTTCTTGTTATTTATTTATTTATTTAGAAAGGGTCTCCTTGTGTAGCTCTGGCTAGTCTTGAATTCACTATGTAGACTAGGCTGGTCTCAAACTCAGGGATCCACTGCTTAAGGATATTGGGATTTCAAGCTTGCACCACTAAGCTGGACCAGTAAGTGATAACCAGGCTACAACCCACAACCCCAGAGAAGCTAGGTTAAAAAGTATTTCCAGGAAGAGGAAATACTTAAGATCTCCTGGGTAAATTGGGAGCAGGGGTAGAAGGGAGGGGATGCAGGATGGGAACATGAGAGATTGCAGTGGCAAAGTTGGGGGAGGGATAGAGAGGAGAGCAAGGAAAGAGATATCTTGATAGAGGGAGCTATTATGGGGTTAGGGAGAAACCTGGTACAAGGGAAATTCCCAGGAATCCACAAGAATGACCACAACTAAGACTCCTAGCAACAGTGGAGAGAGTGCCTGAATTGGCCATCTCCTGTAATCAGATTAGTGACTACCTTAATTCTCATCATAGAACCTACATCCAGTAACTGACAGAAGCAGATGCAGTGATCCACAGCCAAGCACTGATCTGAGCTTCTGGAGTTCAGCTGAAGAGATGGAGGAGGAATCATATGGCAAGGAGGGGTCAAAATCATGATCGGGAAAACCACAGAGACAGCTGACCCGAGATAGTGGGAATTCACTGACTCTGAACTGATAGCTGGCGAACCTGCATGGGACCGAGCTAGTCCCTCTGAATGTGGGTGACAATTGTGTGGCTTGATCTGTTGGAGATAGCCTGGTAATGGGACCAGGACTTATACTGGGTGCATAAACTGACTTTTTGGAGCCCATTTCCAATTGTGGGATGCCTTACTCAGCCTTGATACAGGGGGGAGGGGCTTGGTCCTGCCTCAACTTGGTATACCAGACTTTGTTGTCTCCCCAAGGGAGGCCTTACCTCCTCTGAAGAGTGGGTGGCTGTGGGATGCTGAAGGTTGGGGGTGAAAGAAGGGGAAGGAAGGGACACTGGGGTTGGTATATAAAATGAAAAACAAATTTAAAAAAGAAAACAACCAAAAAAAGAAACACGTAAAAAAAGAGTTTTGTTTGTCCTAGACCATGGTCAAATTTTACTCCACATGTGATGAGAAAGAATGTTTCCTGCTTACTTCACATAAAATCAAATATGTTGTTCACACGAACCAAAGTCCATCTCCTTCCATGAACCATTATTCAGTTTCAGGTATGGTCTCAGGCTGTGGGAAATCCAAGTAGTAGAATGACTATCTAACAATAATTCCTTAATTTTGAAATAAACAGTTTCTGATTACATGGCTCATCAGCCCATCTAATCTGTATAATAGCATTTCTAATATAAATTTAGTGTGTCATTTGTTTTTTTTTTTAAAAGCGCTCTTTTCTGGCCTCAGAAACACGAGGGCAGGAAAGCAGGTGCTGCCCCTCACCAGCTGTAGCACTTAGGAGAGTGGGCCCTGCAGCTCACCTGGGCAGCACAGGCGAGGTTGTCCTGGGGGTATGGGTGCAGGTGAACCAGCTAACTGTCCCGCGACTGCTCAGGAGAACTGGTCCACTCCTTGCTGCCTGCAGCATTTGCTGAGCTGGCTAGGGGAAGTGCTGGAGAGCTGGTCCTGGTAGTGAAAATGAGGGAGAGCTGGCAAGCTGATCAACCCAGCTACCACCCAGGCCCAGAACCAGGGCTATCAATAGGCCCACCCTAATATCCACCCCATCTAAAGACTGCTGGAGCACGTGAAGGGGCCCGTCCTGCAGATCCAAAGCTTCAGAGGTCTCCACAACACAGGCAACAACAGGATATCCAAGAGGAGTCCTAGTGATGGCCCACTGTAGTGGAGCAGAAGCCAGACCAATGACTCATTGCAATAAACACAAGTACAGATGTGTGAACTAAAGGATATACTGTGTGACTTGCTGTGTCACAGTACAGTTTCCACACTAAGACATTTTTTTCTTTTAAACACTAGTTCATTTTATTTGGAGGGGGCGTTGAAGGGTAGAGGGTGGATACGAAGGGATAGGGAGAATGGGATCAGGATGCATAATGTGAAATCCACAAAGAATCAATAAAAAGTTTTCAAAAAGTTGTCCCTTTAAATACAGGAATGGGGAAGGGGTAGAGAGATGGCTTGGTAGCTGGGAGCCTTGCTGCTCTTCCAGATGACCTGAGTTCAGTTCCCAGCATCTATGTCAGGAGACCCAGAACTGTCTGTAACTTCAGCTCCATAAGATCTGACATCTCTGGCCTTCACAGACATGAAACACTCATATCTCCACGTGTAGGCACACATACCTGCAATAATTAAAAATAGATTAAAATTAATCTTAACTAAAATAAAATAAAAGTAAAATATTGACCTGAATTTGGAGGGAAAAGTATCATTAATGTACTTTATACAATGAAGTTCTAGCAGTTGGCTGGGTTGTAATTGCATATTTATTATTGAAACAAATCAGTGCTGTGATAATAATTGATAATTGTGAAAGCTATTAATTTTATGTACAAAAACAGTTATTAAGACTTTTCAAACAGTTGGATGAATAGTTAATTAGATTTATGCTTCCAGCATCGTGCAAGAATACATCTCTGTTGTTTAACACAGACAATCTGTGGTAGTTTGTTGTAGCTCTAGTAAACCAATGCATGGTATATGCCATCTCTCAGGTATAGAGAATAGTTGGTACAGGAGAGCTCCAGTAGTTAATAAGGAAAGAAATGAGTTCAAAGATTTACTATTAGATAGGACTTATTTTGAACATTTGAAATTCAATTGTAAGTAAAACAAAACACTAGACACTAATTACATTTTATTTAGGAGAATTAGGACATGATTCTTGTGCTGCAGAAGTATATTCTATAATAACTCCCTTCAGGTTTGACCAAATACTAATCAAGCGGGTGAAGCCTTGTACAGTTGTGTGTAGTTTGTGAGTTTATGAATTTGATTATATTCACTTTTTAAATGCTTTACCCTTGGCTTCTAGAGGGGACTGTTGAAATTTCTAAGTAGATGGCTGGGGTATAGCTCAGAACTTGAGTGCTTCCTTAGCATGTGTGAAATCAGGGCTTAATCCCCAGCACTGCTAAACAAAATGTGAGTAGAAATAGTGATTTAATTCTGCGAGTTATAGTTAAATGCATTACAAGGGCCTATATTGAAGTGTATATGTGTTGGTGTTGATTAAGTATTCTTGATAGGTTTTGCATGTGTATACGATGTATGCAGGTGAGTTTACCTGTGAATGTGTATGTGCATGTGGAGGCCAGAGGTCAATGTCAAATGTCTTCTTCTTTTGCTCTGTGATTTATTTTTAATTTGTTTTTAGATCAAAATACACTTACATCACTTCTCCCTTTCCCTTTCTTTCCTCCTGGCTCTCTCATGTCCCATCCCTCCAACCTTTCCTATGTCCCTCCCCTTAGTTTCTCTCAAATTGATGGCCTCTTTTTCTTTGATTTGTATTATTATAAATACATAGACACTAAATATGTAATTATACAAATACAACCCATTGAGTCCATTTAGTGTGGATTTTGTGTATGATTTCAGGGCTAACCACTTTGTAAAGGATAATCAGTTAAGAGGCTCCTCCCTAGGAGAGGCCAATTCTCCCTCTCTCAGCAGTCTTTAGTAGTTGCCTGTAATTCTTTGGCAGGTTGGGACCCTGTAAGATTTCCTCTGTCCTCATAAGCATGTCTATTGATATTGCCATTTTTCAGATCTTGTTTAGGGAGCCACATTATTGAGATATCGTGGGTATCAAGATAGTACCAAATCCCTAGGAAATCCCTGCGTCTAGTGCGGTCACAGATCTTAGAGGAGGACCTATTGCTCCCACTTTACAAGAACAGCACCATTCCATTCTTTCCCTTTTTAATACATATTTTTATTTAAAATATTTTCATGTAATATATCTTGATCAAGTTTCTCTCCCAGATCCTTCCAACTCCCCTGACCACCCAATATTATGTTTTATCTTTCAAAAAACAAAAACAAACACACAGAGAAACAAAATTGAAATAAGCAAGCAAAGACCAATAATATTAAAAGGCAGAATAAAACAAAACACACGCACACACACATGCACACACACACACACACATACACACTACTTTGAATTTCTTTTGTATTGGGCAGCTACTCCTGTTTATGGGGCCTTCCTTGGAATGTGGTTAATATACCCAGTGACTCTCCTTTGGAGAAAACTGATTTTCCCTTGCCAGTGGGTATCAACTGCAGATAGCTTCTTGGTTAGGGGTGAGACCCTTTGTCCATTTTCCCCTCTCAGTGATGGGATCCCATCTGGTTTGAACCTATACACCTTATATGTGCTGCCACAGTCATTGTGAGATCACATGTGTACCGGTCCTGTTGTGTCTGGAAGACTCTGTTTCCTTGGTGTTATCCATAACCTCTGGCTCTTTTTCCCGAACCCTGAGGGGAAGGGTTTGATAAAGACATATTATTTAAGACTGAATACTCCAAAGGCTCTCATTAGCTGCACTTTGTCCAATTGTCTCTGTGTTAGTTTCTATCTATTGCTGAAAGAAATTTCTCTATATATGAATTGAGTGAGACACTGATCTATGGGTATCACACTATGCCAATAGGAATCATTTTATTACTATGTTCTTTAAGCAGGATAGTAAATGTAGGTTTTCCCTGTGCTCATTAGCTATCTAGTTTCAGTTTTTGGCCACTTTAGCTGTGTCAGGTATAGGTTTCATCTTATGGAGTGGACCTTAAATTCAGTAAATGTGGTAGTTTACTCCCATAACATTTGTACCACTAGTGTAACAGTGTATCTTCCTGGCAGGTTACTGCTGTAGCTGCAGGGTTTGTAGTCAGGTGATAGTGATTCTCTCCCCTACCCAGTAGTACACATCATAGTACTTACAGCACCATGAATGCTAGTAAGTCGAGGTAAAGGAGTGCCTCAATTCTAAAATGTATCCTTACAGCAACAGATAAGCTTAGCTCTCTCCCCTCATCAAAGTATCCTCTTATAGCAACTGGACACCATTATAGAAAACAACTGGTCATAATGTAGAGATCATGGATCATGGTGAACCCAGTTCCAACAGATGAACCTGCCTCATTTTTTTGAGACAGGGTCACACACTGATCCTGGACCTTTGTTTGACTACATTGGCTGCCCAAAGAGACCCCTAAGATCTTCTTGTCTCTACCTCCCAGTGCCAGGATTACAGATAAGCTTGTTTTTTTTTTTTTTTTTTTTGACATGGTAGCCAGGAATCCCAATGCAGGTACTCATACAGCCCATTAATCATACAGCAGGTACTCAGTTTGCCCATTGAGCCATATCCCTCGGCTTGATATCTTTTTAAGGGGTATATAATATAACATCACCATTGTGCTTTGTGGTTCTTGATTGATAGTTCTATTTTGTTTGTTATTAACGTTTTTGCCCCTAGTAATACCATCACTGTTATTCTTTCTGGCAGTTCATCATTGGAGGCAAATATCACTAGGGGAATTTTAAATGATATTGAAGGATAATGGAAAATGCAGGCAGGGGTGGTCTGGTGATCAGACGGAAGGGAAAGGGTTAATGAATAGATTGGAAACAGTTTGGCACTTTTATTATTTGGTCTACTATTTTATGGATTATTCTGTAATCATTTTTATGTTCCTCTGCTTTAGGACTGGCTTTAATTCTGACTGTTTGAAATGATTGGCTATGATATGAGGAGTAAATGACAGGAGTCTGTGCTGAGCTGATGAGGAGGAGTGATGGTCCCACAATGGCTCTGGAAAAAAGCACTGATGCAAAGGCGTCTCCATGGTGTTTTCCGTCTGGACCTGCAGCAGTGACTGCTGATAATGATGACAAAGAGTTATAGATTGTACTTATTTAAACCCCAGAAGCCTAGTAGTGTAGATCTATGTTTTCATATGGGTGAGATTTATTTATTTTCCCCTCCAGTTTTAGATGGAAACCAAGGGGGAAAAAACAACAACAAAAATCCTGAAGCAGAAAACTAGTGGCTGGGGAAATGTTGAAAGGACTTCAAAATTTCAAAATTTATATATATATATATTTCATTTCTGAGTAGCTCAAACACAAGCTCCCCATCTTTTAAAAATGTGCCAACAGGAATTTTATTGTCTGCTAAGTGAATCAAGGTATGCAGTTCTACTGATCTTCTTGGGGCTTACTGCTTTGCTAACCCATTGGTTAAAAACTTAGTACCACCCAGGCCATTTATTTTCCAGCACCCTTTGCAGTTAAACTGGAGTCATGCAATTACTCCTGGCCACTCAGATGTTTGGGAAGTGATACCTACAATTTTCGTGCTAAAGCATTTAAAAGTCAGTGTTCCGGCATGAGACTCACACGTCAGTCATCTTAGGGCCCAGAGGGAAATGTGTTGAAATGCCGAGGTCCATAAACAAAGGCTTGATTTCTGAGTCACCACATGGAGGAACTTCAATATAAAGGCTTTTGACCTGTGTCAGATTCTTGTGACAGGAAGAAATAAAGTGACCTGTGGGGCCACTGAGCTTTGAGGGGCAATATTTTACATTATTGCCTAACTTATCTTATGCTGGCTAAGCCAGGTTATTTGCTAGCTACTGGTAATAGGATAGTAAAACGTAATTCCTTTTGTATATAATTCATTCTCTTGAGACAGATAAATATGCATATTTAGAATTACAGTACATTAAATAAGCGCTATATGAAATAAATATAGCATTCCTTGAGTTTATTTGGTTGCAAAACCTAACAGTGTTTAGGCTGGAGACAGGAAAGTCTTATGAGCCAGGTAGCTTTTGAGCTGCTAACAAAGTAAAAGAAGGATTCAAGGGTCAGAATAAGCCATGAGTTAAATGAGAGAGCGAGGTACATTTGAAAATTATAATTAATTCTGTGCGAATACAGCATGAAATTGCCAAATTCAGAGTGATGAGAAATGAGGCTGGAGATAAAAACAGAAACTGGATGATAAATACTCTTGAATTCCATACTGAAGAATTTGGAATCCATCCTAGTAAAAGATTGAAAGGTTTGAAGTCAAGAAAAAAATGCAGCCAAATCTATACTTTTAAAGATTGCTTCAAAGAACAAAGAGAGTCTTGTACCATTGTGCCACTGAAAATCCTCAGAGAATATCAATATTAGAGGGCCTAGAGAAGAGAAGTCTGTGACAGAGATTATCAAAGAGGAATCAGAAGGACAAAGAAAAATACCAACATATAATATGCTGTACACAGAAATTAAGGAGGGAGCTTTTGAACAAGTAGAATACTTCTATAATTTAAAACTAGTTCTGGTTGGGGAGATGCCTTGGTGGATAAAATGTTTTCCACAGAAGCATGAAGACCCGAGTTCAGCACTCCAGACCTGCTATAGACAGTCAAGTATGGCAGCGTGACTATAGTCCCTGTGTGTAGTAAACAAAGATAGGCAAACCTTACAGCCTAATTGCCCACTTAGCTCCATGTTCAGCAAGAGATACTGTCTCATTATTAAGTGGAGAGTGGTCCAGGAAGGAATCTGGCATCAACACCTGGTCTCTGCATGTGCATGAACATGCAGGAACACCCACATGCTCGAGTGCCCATACACATATGAACACAAACACACATGAGCGCAAGATAAAATGAAATAAGGCAAGAATAAAGAAGGGTTCATCGGATTAGGAATGAAAACACCTTGATGGCATAAGGAAACCTAAAGGGAAGTGGAGAGAGATGGTTCAAATTAATTTCAATACACTGAGGAATGAATAATAAGAGAAAATGAAGTCAGTAAGTAGATATTCTACTAAGTCCTGGGTGAAGAAAAGGAAGGCCTTGAGGCCATCACTAGTGGGAGTCACGAGGTAGGAGTTCCTTTTTATGTTTTAATGCCTTTCAACGAATCCATCATAGGGAATTGTTTACCCTTACACACACACATACACACACAGAGAGAGAGAGGGAGAGAGAGAGAGAGAGAGGAGAACATACAACAATGCAGCAGCACAAATACTTAAAAATGAAAGAAAGACCTCTTTGTTCTTAGGACTGCTTTAGCCAGCTGTCACCATAGATGTTCATTGCAGGTAAGGAAAAATTGGTTGAATGGCTACCCTAGCCTACCTGAGTTAAAGGCCATAGATCTTTAATGGTATTATAAAGGCCTGTGATTTCTGTGATGTGTTTATTCAGCAGTCAGGTCCCTAAATACAAAAATAACTTAAAAAAAGAGTTGGAATCTTATGGGTATGCTATTTCCTGAAGCAGCAAGGCTAGAGAATAGGAATCAGCAAAACTAAAGAATAGGAATCAGTGATCACACTGTAGGTTCTGAGAAGGGTACCCCACCCTGTGTGTGCGTGTGTGTGTGTGTGTGTGTGTGTGTGTGTGTATGTGTATACATGCAACAGAGTAAGCAATTTCCTTTTTCAGGATTGATCAAGAACATTAAAACAAGAAAAAAAGCAACCCTGTTCACACAAATAAATACCCTTCTGCTGCTTATCTGATGCTAAAGTTCATATTTTATTCTATATCATCATGTTTCTTCAATTGTCCCTCCAATGCCAATTTCTTACTCTGGAAAAAGAAACATCCCAGAAAGTCTGTAAACTCCTTCATTTCTAACATTCAGCATTTTCTTTTGTTAGCAAATTCTTTGCCCTTTCTTGAAGAAGTCAATCATTTCCCCTGCTGAATGGAAAGTTGGAAATGAATCCTTATTTGAAATCTCATCTTTTTCAATGGTTTCTTCTTCTATTTTTTTCTTTCCATCTTTTAACAAGATTAGTAGAGTCAATATCACTAGGACTATACCACTTTAAAACTTGCCTAGGGATCTACTGCATGAGGCCTTGAATTAATAGACCATTTTTAGTTACTTTTTTGTTTGTATATGCTTATATATATGAAATATATATAAATTTACATATATGTATGTATATGTGTGTGTGCATGTTGTATATGTGTGTTGAGGCCAGAACACAATTGAAGGTTCTTTTTATCCATGTTTTCTCAGGAGAAAGTCTGAGACAGTCTCTCACCGAGCTGAAACTCACCAAGTAGACTAGACTGGCTGGCCAGTAAGCCCCAGGGATCTGCCTGTCTCTGCTTTGCCAGTATGCATGCAACCATGCCTGACTATTTTTGACATGGGATCTGGGGATTAGTGTCAAGTCTTTGTGCTTGAGCAAAAAACAATACAATGGTTTTCAATTCTAGTTTTCTGAAATCCCAGAAAAAGTGCTGGAGACAGAATTTATATCTGTAATTCTCTGTAATACAAATCCTTGTTTCAAAAGTACTGGATCCCTAGTAGAAAGAGGAACACAACTATGGGATGTCAAAGAATCTGATGGGGCTAGTGCTAGTGTTCTTAGACATTGACTTCTGAGAGACCAACATGGCAGAAAAGGAATGGAGGTCAATTAGCAAACGCTATGGAGCACACTGCTGCTCGCATATATCTGGGACGGTGACATGAAAGCATTAAGTTGGTATTGACCAGAGATAGGAATCTTAAAACTTCTGGGATACTCGTTATTTTGATTAAATTGTGTTTATTTGCAGAAAGAAGTTATCGGTGTACTAGCCTTCATAAATTCTTCTGTTATAAATGGATTGGTGGGTATACACTAAGCCGCTGTATTGGTTTCTGAGCATGCCTGATGGAGCCTCAAGACTGATGCTTCTGGAGTAAGGCTCTGTGATCATTAGATGAGCATGAGGAGGGAGTGCTTGAAATAAATACCAATGCTTTCTTATTGATGTTCAGAAGTAGTGCTGTCCACAAAGCTTTCTAACTTTTTCCATTCACACTACTTTTAGTTTCTCAGTGATTTGTTCATAGAGCAAGAAAAAAAAACTGGTAAGAAAATACTTACCAGTTCAGTGGATTAAGGAGGTACATCCCAATAGTTTGTGTTTATATTATAATAGTTTAGAATAGATGAATATGAGTGGCTATTGGGCATTGAAGACTTTCTCTATCATTGGAATCAAATTGGACACTACCACTCTAGTTTCTTACTTCACATTGGTTTTTCATTCAGTACTTTTATTTTACAATAAAATTTGAGTCATAAATTTACCTGCTGTTAAATGAGCAAACATTGAATTAAAACTTGAAAACTGACAACCAACTTATATCATAGCTTTTCAGTATTGTAAGTATGTTTACCAATTTTGCAAAACTATGACCAGAAAGCAACAACTTACAGGAGGAAGAATGTCTCATAGCAACAACTGTACACTTAGTTTCAGCAAATATATCATGGAACAGAATGCACAGTTTAACAATGGTATCTGACAGATGTGACAGTGTTCTGTAAAAACATTCAAAATGTCACATGACATGTTCATACATTTGATGTGGTACTCTGGGCACCTCTATATGCAATCTGAGGACCCTAGAGATATCTACAAAGAAGCATTTATTACTTCAATTAGGCCAAGGCCATGATTCCAATTCTATCTTCTTCCTTAAAAACTGTTCTTCCAATTCCACTCAGTAAACACACACTGTGGGGTAATCCCAAGACAGTGTGCTGTTTGTCAATACCTGGTTCATAGTAAAGCTCTCAAAAATGCTGTTATTACCATTACCACTCCTTGGCAGTACAAGCCCAGGTGAACAAAAGCTCCTGACAATTTCATTGCACATACCCTTGTCATGGACAAAGACTCTTTTTGTTAATTCAACTCCCCTCAATAGTGAAACAACAGAAACTGAGGAAAACAAAAACAGTGATTGAGATGAAAAGCATTTTGGAGTGCACCACTGGTTTTCCTTCGCTAGCTTTCCCAGCCTCCTTTCCCTGCTAGGTAGGAAGTCATATGACCACCTAGAGAGAGAATTAGTAGGAAGTGGGGACATGGGACTAGGGCACTATGGGAACTAGAAATCAGGGGCAAAGAAAGAGATGGTGTGAAACATATCACAGATGATGAAGTTGTATATGTAAAGTGACAGAGGGATTTTTAGGGATATAGAGATATAAATAAGGCTGTTTTGATATGTACTCATAGGTATAATTATTTAAAGGAAGTGATAAGTAGCAATCATCAACTAATACTTAAATGATTATATAACATATAATTAGGTAATAGTTGTTTACATAGGGATATAAATTGGTGTGTTTATTACTATTTTTCATTTTCTGCCTAGCACCACTGAGCCATAGTAATTGGTTTGGAGATTTAGAATTCCTTCCTTTCTTCCTTCCTTCCTTCCTTCCTTCCTTCCTTCCTTCCTTCCTTCCTCCCTCCCTCTCTCCCTTCCTTCTTTTTTTTCCTCTCTTTCCTCCCTTCCCTCTTTTCAATAACGGGGACTGAACCGATGGCCTTGAGGAAGATGTATAAGTCTTCCAGCATTGAGCTCTATCCCAGATCCTCTTTTCACTTTTAAATTTTGAGATAGAGTCTCACTATGTTACCCAAGCAGGCCTTGAACTTCTGATCTTCCCACCTCAACCTCTGGAGTAGCTGGGATTGCAAACCTGCATCACTAGGCCAAATAAGACTTTAATTCTTTTATGAACTCTATTGACTTTGTGCAATATGCCTTTTGAAAATAATGATTTATTTCATTCTCCATAAAAGGAAATAATTGTTATAGAATTTTTAAAATTTTTTTTACTGGGTTCTAAGTATAAAGCTAATTTAAGGAATATTTGTATTCATTCACCTGCCCATTATTTATAAAATATGGACGACATTATTTCTATGTGCTTATATTATAGTTAATTGGATAGGTAAATGACAGACATACCGACGAGGAAAAAGAGAGCATCTTACCTTATAGGAGACAAAGACGGGACATTCTTATTTTCTTTCAAGAAATCTCTCTAGGTTTTGGAGACTACATTGAGTATGATGAATAACAAATAACAAATTCTGTCATATTAGTGAATGACCTGTGAAAATGACATCCAGACAACACTTTGGAGGGTTTATCCCGTTCAGAGAAGGAACTTCTGTGGTCCAAAATGGTGACTCTGAGGGTTAATTAGAATGATTTGTCTTTAAATAACATTCATTTGGTAGTGGAATTCAGGATGCTGGCATGGTAGAGTTCATTTAAAAGACTATAGCGAGCATCAGGGAGTGATAGTGCACACCTTTAATCCCAGCACTAGAGAGGCAGAGCCAGGGGGATGATCCCTGTGAGTTTGAAGGCAGCCTGGTGTACAGAACAAGTTCCAGGACAGCAAGAGTTAAATACACACACACACACACACACACACACACACACACACACACACACACGCAGTTAAAAGATGATAGCAACCAAAGCAGTAATTCCTCTCTAAATTCCATGTCTTCATTTTTTTCCCTAGGAAGTCAAACTGTATTTCTTGGCCCCCTTTGCCTGTGGGAAGAATCATGTGAGTAACTTGTAGCCAGTGGAACAGCGATAAAGTAGTCTGGGAACAATTTCTCTGTGTGTTCCTTCATGTTCTGTTTTTCCTTCAGGAATAGAGGTAATGACCACAGAAACCTTGAGAGTCATTTACCGAAGGTGGAAAAGCCCCCTAAGGGAAAGGGTCATTCTTGTTCTTGAATTGTGCATTGGAGGGGTCTCCCAGAAAAACAACTGATAGGATGGATATGGGTTTGTGGGTATGGGGTAAACTTGCAATAAATAATTCCATATTATAAAGAGAGATTTTTATGGAACTAGATCAGACAATTATACAAAACAAGCAAACAAGCAAGGAAGCAAGCAAACAAATAAATACAAGTGATTGGTTTGAAACCTGAAAGGCAGGCCCACAGGCCAGAGTTCTAGGGAAGAACTGGTGTTGCAGCTCAGATCTGAAGGCAGTCTTCAGCAAAACCCTGCCTTTCCCCTGGGACTTCAGTTTCTTTTTCTCAACACCCCCAGTTAGTCGAGTAAGGCATACATATTGACATTGTGGAGGGTAGCTTGCCTTACCCAAAGTCCGCTAATTAAAAAAAAATTGCTATGGCAGTGTCTACATTGCAGTTTGACCGAATAGCTGGCTACTATGGTCTTGCCAAATTAACACATAAAATGACCCACCAGAAAGGACAAGCACCTACTGATTAGGGACAGCTCTTTTAGAATGTAAATTTCTGACCAAGGTGCTCTATAGCATTTGAGCAATTATACTTAATCTTTTCATCAGCAGCTAGCATCAGTTTTAACTAATAGACTACAAAAAACATCTACCAATTACTTTTTGTGATTACAATCTATTTACTTAATAAATGCTTTCAATTTTGCACTGGCTCCCTAATAGGGAAGGCCAGGAAAGGGACAATTTTATAAATTTAATAAGCAATGATGATGATTTGTTGGATCCTACCCTGGAAATGTACTAAACACTTCAGGGATGGCATTATCTCCCCTGGACCACTAGTAAGTACAAAGAGGCAGTCTGTTGCTAATTGGTAACCTAGTGGTTCAAGGAAGCTAATGCACCTTCTAAAGGGATTTGCTTCTATAGAGTAATTGATTTATTGGCATTTCATGTCTGAATATTTGTGAAGCACTTTGTGCTAATCAGAATAAATGTGCTGAACTAATCTTAACTAAAGTGCCAGCAACATTTTACATGCTCCTCTCTTAGATGGAAGGCCTCTAAATTAGTAATTTACAGCATATTCTGTTGCCGATGAAAGCATTTACTTTTCTGATGTGAGCTGTTATAAAGGGCGATATTTTTCCACAGAAAGGTGATGTATCTACATGATGAAAAGTCCAGTGAACAAACAGCTCATTATTAAAGGAGAACTATAGGGACATAAGTGAAGGAGTAAAGGCTAAGGCAGATATATTTGTAATATCATGATGTATTCAATTGTCTACTTTTTGCAGGGCTCACGTGATAACACCAAGATTTTATGTTATTTGAATTAAAATATCATAGCAATCCCTTGGACAGAGGCCTTCTTTTAGCCACTCAATGAGCTGTGAAGACTGCCCAAAGATTTCTACCAGAACAGAACAAGGTAAACATTACTTGTCAGATGTTGAACTTTAATCCTGAGATAATTTATTTCTTTTTACCTTTGATATCACTCCTTACTGAGCAATTACATAGCCTGTAAAGGACAATGGAGAAACTGAGGGCACTTGGAGATAAATCATTTTCCTAGTGGAGGAAGTCATTGAAAGCACAGATTGATTCAAAGGATGGTTTTTATGGTGTCTTTAGGGGCACAGATATAAAAAGCAAATCTACATTCTTTTCGCCATCTCACAAAAGACAAAACTGTGCTCAAAACTCATGATACATTACACACACACACAAATAACAATTGCTTCCAAGTTGTTGACTTCAGAAATGGGGGCTATGGTGTCACATTTGGCTTCTGCAGTGTGGTTCCTGAACCAGAAACATCACCGCCATGTGGGAACTGATTATATATGCAAGTTCTCAGACTCCACCTTGAGTGTAGTGAGTCAGAATTTCTGGGTGGAGGAAGAACTCTGTGTTGTAACAAGCCTACAGGGATCCTGATGCATACATACATGTGAGAATATCAATATATACTTCGATGAATCTGGGTTGGAATGTTGTTCTATGTGCACTATGTTGGGCAAATTATTCCTGTTCCTTACACTCTATTTTCATCTTTTGCATGCTATTTTAAGAATTAGGGGCTGGAGGGATGGCTTAGTAGTAGAGTCCTTTCTGATCTTTCAGAGGATAGAAATTTCATTCTCTGTACCCCATTGGGTGACTTAATTGCCTATAACTCTAACTTCAGGGGATCTGATGTTCTTTCTGGTCTCTGTGGTTACACATACTTACATATACACACAAAAATAGCTGCATACAATACAAATTAAAACACACAAAAAGACTTTACAAAGAAAAATAAATTATTTTCATGTGTTCACTTATTAGCCTTTCCCTAGAGATAGATATTTTGAATTGATTCTTTTAAAAAATGTCTTTCTGATGTTTGATAGCATTATTTTAAAGACTAAGCATGTAATTGTATTCATTGATTTACTCGTCTTATATAGACTATGCTAATGTTCTATTCTGAAGGTGAGAAATATGGTTTGTTCATAACACCTAATAACATTCAATTTTGTAATATTATCATTTTCACAAAGTGTAGATTTATTTGATTTTATGTTGTAGCTGCAATTGTCTTTAGCTTTGCCTCCAGATTAATTCTAAAGTAATAAAATAGCCTGTATAGAATTCTATTTATATTAACATTATATGCTATAGGGAGCTTCTTATGGAAACTCAAGAGAACTTCCTAAGGATCAAATGCCCATGCTTCTGTCAGATTGTACTCAACCACCATTGTTTCTTCTGTCAAGTTTTTTCATGTAATATTCTCTTTGTGCTAAAATAAGTTTTGTAAGGCATTTCATACATACATATGCAAATTATCTGCATTTTTGCATGTCTAAAAATGTATTTTATTCTTACACTTGTAGTATGGTTAAGCATAAATTATGAATTTCTAATCCCTTGCTCTCAGAGTTTTAAAAGCACCACTCCACTGTTTCTTACAGTTCCTTTTTTCTTCATCCTTGCATTCCTTGGACTCCAATAATTCACAATTTTCATGATTATTTCTGCCACTTGGTTCTTCTGCCTGAGCTAAATGTGGTTTTGGAGTATACTATCAAACACGTACATATTAACCAGTACTATCTGCTATATTATTTCCTTTGTACTGTTTACTCACTAAATGGTAGCATTTTTGTATTTAATATCATATCTTGACAAATTTTCCAGATAAGTACCTTGAAAATATGCTGTATTTATTTCACAGCTATGCAATATTGCTTTGTATACATGAGTCTTAACTTATTTAACCCATGCCTCTTTGAGCATTTCAAGTGTTTACCATCTTTTGTAAACACATACACACATGCCACAATAAACAAATATACAAATGTCTGCAGGATAAATTTCCCAATATCAAGTTGCTGGTTCAGCAGACATGTAAATCTGTAATTTAGGTAAACATTGCCAGGATATCTCTATGAAGGCTGACCAGTTCATATTTTCAACAGTAACCCATGAGTGGGTATCTTCATTTTCATTCATGCAACTGATATGGATGTTAAAAATGGCTGTGAAACAATGTGAATGTACTTATACCTTTGACTTATACTTTGAAATGGTAAAAATAGTAAATTTAACATTATAGGCACTATTATTATGTATAATATTACATTTCTTATATATTTTATTTTCATTATGTTTTGATTTTATATTAATTATATATTATTGTATATTTTTATTGTATAATAAAAGTAGCAAAGATATTATTTATGGTGGATAATTTTATTAAATGTCTTTAAGCATCTATTTAGATATTATGCCATTTTTCCTACTTATTTGAGCAAGAATCATTATGACATCTTGAAAAAATGCATAGTCTCTGAGCTTTGCCTATATTCAAATTTTAACTCGGCTACTTTCTTGCTGTGCCATCTTGGGGAAATTGCTTAAGCTCTCTGTAAGTTTATTTTCTTTTCTGTAACTTATGATAGCAACAGAGTCTACCTCACAGAGTTTAATCAAGAATCAAACAATGGATATATGTAAGGTATCATTAACTAACACATAGAAAGTACTTCATTAGTTAATATGGTAGATTATTTTAATAGGTTCTTCCATAGTGAATGATAACATAATGACTGATACAGAATTGGTCTGCTCAATTCCATGTCCTTATTTGATCTAGCATTTTTCATACTAAAACATGTCTAGCTTCCCTTTTTGTGTAATCTTTATTGGATTTTTAAAGCAATGTTGGCTTAGTTTATAAAAAGAATATGTGAAGTTTCCTTGTTTTTCTATGCAGTGAGGTATTTATTTAGGATTGGATTTATCTCTTCTTTATACCTATTATTCCCTGGTAAGAACAACTAAGCCTGGTGCTTAGTTGGCAACTTTCTCCAATTTCTTTATTTAGATTCTCTTTAGCTTTTTTTGTGCCAGTTTCAGGTAAATGCTATTTCCTTTGAAAATCACTCCTGACATTCCATTTTCACAAGTACTGCTGAGCTTTGGCCAGGTAGCCTTGTCCTTGGGAAATCCTCTTTCACACTGGCCAAATGAAGGAGAATTGACTTCAGCAGTGAAAGGATTTAGCTGCTTCCCTCTAGAGGGCAATGCTTTGGCTGGCTTTATAGTCTCTACATCTGTTTGGGCAATAAGACATTGGCTTTTTGCTTAGGCCCTTGGACACAAACAAGTGCTTGGGAAATACAGGGAGTTCTTTCTTGAAAGATCAGTTCTCAGTGTTGTCTGGGCACTAGCTTTCCTGATGTCTGCTCTCTGTGTTACCTACCTAAGAGAACACTGGCCTCATCTTTGGTTCTTCTAAATACGGCACCATTGCTAACCAGATAGGTTCTTGTTCCAGGCCCATGATAATTCTTTTTGGATGCATCTAGGACTCTGTTGTAAAAGACTGCCTCTACAATGGGGGTTTGTATCACTGAGGTTTGGGGCAATGGATACCCTTGCTCAGTTTTTCCTCTTTGTCTGGTTCTTGGTCATTTCAAGTCGCTAGCATTTCTTCAGTTTCTGGGTCACTCTTCATTATGTCTCTCATTTGTATCTATAGCTATGCCTTCCTCCTGGAGAAAAATCCCTTTTCTGGTTATCTTTGGGAACAACAGGCCATAGTAATTACACCTAATGCATATACTTCTCACTCTTCTGTATCTTACCATTCTTAGTCTGAAAAGCGATTTTTACGTGTAAACTAATTAAATTCTCACAGAATTCAATGAGGGAGATTGTTGCCGGGTTTGTTTTATAGGTGAGTGAACAGAAGTAAAGAGAGAGTAAAGAAACAGATGGAAACCTACACTATTAACTTGGGCATTTGAGTTCTCAGTTACTTACTTTGACTATCAAATATATTTTATCTCAGTAATTCTTTTTAGCCAGAGGTTTTGGTTCCTTTATTTATATGGGATTCCTAGTTACTGATTGGTAACAGTGAATTGGTAATACCTACCTTCTAGGTCTGTTCTGAGAATAAGATATTTTTGTTTTGTTTTTCGAGACAGGGTTTTTCTGTGTAGCTTTGGTGTCTGTCCTGGAACTAGCTCCTTTAGACCAGGCTGGCCTCGAACTCACAGAGATCTGCCTGCCTCTGCCTCCCACCTGCTGGGATTAAAGGCCAGTGCCACCACTGCCCGGCGAGAATAAGATATTTTACACAGGGTTTAGCAAACATAATGTTTCCTATATTTTACCTCATATCCTTTGATTTGATACTGACTCAAAGTCAATCTAGACTTAGAATTCTCAGGCTCTTCACTGTGGCAGAGCCTTCTCATTGAAGTGGGAATGTTCAGTCCTTTGGAGGGCATTTCCACACATCATCTCTCAATATCCTCACCGACGTCAAAGCTGTCTGTCTGTGGCTCCAACAGTCTCTGCCATAATGTGTTCACACATTTTCCTTATGAAAGCTTACTTCCTTACACGTCAGCGTTGTATTTTATCCCAATGATGTTTTCAGTGCCAGTGCCAGTGCAGAGCTCTGTCAAGATGGCACAGCTCGCTTCATCAGAGTCATGAGGCGCAGGGAGAAGAGCGCGGAGAGCCCTTCTGGTAGTTGGAACTGTGTCCATTTCACTTCCCAGTTGTCCCCTTGGTTTATAACTAGGTTACTCAAGGAGCTGGGAAGAAGGTTACTGCATAAGTTGAATTCATTTTGCTGCTTTCCAATGCAAAATGGTGGGCAGCACCCTTCACTTAGGCTCTGCAAGACTTTGATGGTAGGAGATAGAAAACATTATTAGTTTTCTGCCTTCCCATCTCTTTTCCAGGGCCATTTGGGGCCATATTCCGTAGTCACTCTCAACCATATCAGGACAATAGAATCAACCAGAAGTTAGAAAACATCTTGATGTATATAGCACCAGTCTGAATTTCTGGGAGCTGGATGATAGGGTCAAGTTTTGCTTTGGTTCCCCCTGCCTCTCCTAGCTTTCTTGTGGTTCTGTTGTACAGTGGAGTTTGAGAATTGCTGCTCTGAATCCTTTGGGCCTGTCAACTTTAGTATGACGTCGACATGCTACAGGAAGGTATTAGCACTGATGAGTAATAGGTGGGGAAAATCAATTTGCAAATCTCCTGCAGAACATTGCACAGTAACCCCCTGCTAAGGACTAAGGGATCGGAAATGAGGTCTCTTCATGGTGCCTGCTATTTGGAGGGCAATCTGGCAGCTGTGCAAACCTTCATTTTAGATAAGGTCATTTGGAGTGCAAGTGAATTAGCAGTGATCCTGGAAAAAAAAATAATCTTTTATTCCAACACGTCATTTTCTGATCTTCTTGACACTTGTTCACTTCATATTATTTCAGCTGCCTTCACCTTATTTCTTGTTTGCTGGAGCTCTAATCTTCAATCAGGGAATAGAAACCTGCTCACAGTACTACCCCTGGCTCATCTCTTAATTTATGAGCTCTGACTGGGGCTGTCCTTCTTGTATCATCTGCCAGCTCAAGTCCACCAGATTTCCCCAGTCTTGAGCTGGTTTCGTGCAGGCCCAGTGTCATTCCAAGTCACATTACTTGCCTCTCCCATTTAGCACTGTGACCTGGGAGGTTGGTGTCAGGTTTCCTTGGCTAATCTCTACCTTTCTTTCTTCCTACTCCTTACCCAGTGCCCCATGCTTGGATTGCAGAGCAGTTTACCTCACTTGGCCTTTTCCCATGTCTTTTATGCAATGCCGTTGCCTGGAAAACTCGAAGAGGTTCACTCAAGCATTACTGCCTCTTTCCGACGGTCTTAGAGTTCTACCAAGTTCTCAGAGTTTATAAAAGACCCCGAACAAATTTGGGCAATTGTGCTCACTACATTGTTCTATGCTGATTTCCTCACAGATCTGATTCTCTTCTTCTAGTGAGTTATCACCAGAGTCATGTCTCATTCATTCTGCTTCCAAAGTGCCCAAAGGAAACTTGAGTTAATTACCAAAAGTATGAATTTTTGCAATTGCATCCTATTCATTGTTTCCCATTTCAGTTACCTGGGAAGCCATTTTTTCTTGGGCCTTACTGGGAAGAAGATTTTTGATCTTGTGAAATAGTTTTCTCTTTGTCTTATTAATAACAATATCACAGTTATCAATATTTTTGTTTTTTTAGTATAAACAGGCTTCTTGAAGACAAAGGGTGTATCTTTCCTAATAGTGACACGCCTACCCATCACCCAGTTTCTGGTACGGAAAGCATATGCAATAAATGTAGAGAAGTAATACATTTTGTATCAAATTACAAACAATAGCATATAGTAATGGAGGCCAAGGAAGTCACCACATTTCTCTCAGTTAGGAAACCAGGACCCATTATTTGTAATCATGGAGGCATGAAAATCCCCAAAAGAATTAAACTTAAATTTTAAAACATTTTTAGCATATTTGTTTATTTATTTTGTGGGTATGGCCATGTTCAGAAGGTGACCTGTGAGAGTCAGTTTTCTTTTTCTATCATGTGGGCTCCTGGAATTGAGCTCAGATTGCCAGGCTCAGCAGCAATTTTCCCTACTCCCTAAACCATCTCATTTGTCCCAAGTCTTAATGTAAACAATTGACCTCTTTTTCACTAGACTAGCACCCTTAGCTCAGAACACAGAAACCATGTGGCATAAATAATCTCTTTTAGGGGACTGGAGAGGTACCATGTTGGCAAAGTGCTTGCTGTACAAGCACGAGTACCTGGATTTGGATTTCTAGCACCCCCATAAAAAACTAGGTGTGGGAAGTAACATACATCTGCAGTCCTAGTGCAGAGGCAGAGACAGGCAGATCCTTGGAGCTTGCTGACCAGCCAACCTCACATATTGGTGGACTCCAATTTCTTTAGAGACAGTGTCTAAAAATTAAGGTGGAGTAAAACTGAAGAGGAAACCAGACATTGATCTCTGACCTCCACATGTGCATGCATATGTACATATATGTACTCCACACACGAGCAGACACACATACACAAATATGTTCAAAAGCCCTTGGGTATATGAAAATTTCCTTCCTTCACTTGGTGCAGTAAATTTCCCTTCCTGGGGACTATGAATTGCTTGGCCATCATGTTAGAGGGCTAGAGTTTAGAAAGCAAAGAATCCAAACAAGGCTGCTTTCATCCCTTCTTTTAACTTTATTCAATCTAACAGGGAGACCTGCAGTTTTATTTCCCAGAAAAGGGACTATATGAAAGGATGTTCACAGGGAACCATTAATATATGAAGTTAAAAATCACTTAGTGGACCATTTGCTACTCTGGCCCCTGCCAGAATTGGCAAAAAGGGTTATTAAAGTTATCAAATTGTATTTTGTGGTCCCCATGTTATCTATCTGCAAAGCCTTAGAGATGGAAAAGATAAAAAGATGCCCTGGAGTTTGTCTTTTTTAACATAGGGAAAGGGCTGTGTGTTGAAGGCTCATGGGGATTGATGGGGCCTCGGGCTATTTTCATAGGAGCTATTTTTCTTTCTGTCTCTGATACAAGAGAATAAATTGTACACATCATGGCTATTACCTTTGCAGGCTCTGCCTGGGTTAATAGTTGTTCATTATTCTCAATTGAGATTGAAAGAAGGAAAGCAGATCACCTGCCACATATCATTCCTAGTTCTTTGAAATTCTCTCAACTTCTAAGTCCATTTACTGTTTTTTTTGTCTATTTCCCACTAACACTGACCAAAATGAGCTAAACCATGTTTATTGTACATAGAGAGGAGAGACGAGACCTTTCACCACCTACTCAGAAGCACTCACCTCTGCCAAGAACAAAAGAACAATGAAGCCACCGATTTTGTGAGAGATAAAAAGGCAGACCATGACTTATAGATTTGGGAAGAGGAGCTTA
This sequence comes from Ondatra zibethicus, assembly GCA_004026605.1. NCBI lineage: Eukaryota > Metazoa > Chordata > Mammalia > Rodentia > Cricetidae > Ondatra > Ondatra zibethicus. The sequence goes on from PVIU01004649.1 coordinate 85,698, forward strand.
GTTATTTGCTGGTAGAGTTTTCTGTATTGTCTGGGTCAGCTTACTCTATCACTACTGCTACCTAAAGTTGGAAACTAAATTTTCTAGATTTTTCTTTCCATCTCTTCTGGCTAGAGTTTGTCATTTGGATATATTCCTGTGACTTCTCTAATTTGTGAGATGTTGCAGAGTTTGGACATAGCAGCTTTGTGACATGTAGTAAGTTTGTTTTCTCTGATAGCTTTCACTTTGGCACCCAGAATGATGGCTTCTTGGGTCCCTCATGCCTTCTGCTTTTTTGTCCACATCAGGGCATCAAGTGAAGTTCACAGACACTCTATCTTTTGACTACAGCCCTTCCATATCCTCATTCTCCAACTCTTTTATAGCCACATAAATTCTAATTAATGTTAAATTTCTTAATTGTGTGTGTGTGTGTGTGTGTGTGTGTGTGTGTGTATTGTGTGTAAGGATTCTGAGAGGAAAATGTCATACATATCCTTTCTATGTACAATATTGTGTGTGTGTTGTAGGTGTATATATGTATATGTATGTAGGTGCAAGCATGTGCAGAGGCCAGAGGAGGACATTGAGTGTTTTGCTCTGTTGCTCCATCTTATACCCTTTCGACAAGTTCTCTTATTGAACCTAGACCTAGCTCGCAGCCAGCATGTTTGCTTGTGAGTGCACATGTGTGCTGATATGTGTGGAAGTACAAAGTTGATAACGGGCATCTTCCTTGATTGCATTCTGCTTTATTGAGGTATTGAGGCAGGTGGTCTTTTGCTGAACCCAGAGTTTGCCAATTCTGGCTAATCTAGCTATACAGTTTGCTCTTTTCAGCCATCAATTCTGAAATGCTAGGATTACAGGCAGCAACCTTTCCTCCCAGCTTTTGTATGAGTGCTGGGGGTCCAAACTCTTGTCTACATGCTTGCACAAAGACATCTCTCCAGCATGCTAAATTTCTTATGTTTTCAACTAACTCAATGCCTCCATTTTACTGACAAAACATAGGTTGACGCTGGAGTTTTCTTTCTTAATTTATTGGATTTCTAGTAGACCACAATGCTCTATAATTGTGTGTGTGTATACTCCCCTCCCCAATTTTGCCCTCTCCTGTTCAATTTGAAGTGCCACCCATTGGGATCCTGAAAAAGCAAACCTTGAGATAAAGTTTAATGGGCAGGCTGTTTATTAAAGAGTGACTATGGGGGCCCAGTGAGACTGCTTAGTGGATAAAAATGCTCTCAGTGCAATCCTGACAGCCTGAGTTCGATCCCCAGATGTGACGGTGAAAGAAGAGAGCTGACTCCTGAATGTTGTCCTCTGACTTCCATATGCCTTCTCACCTGAGTGCACATATTCACAAGCCCCCATTTGTCTGTCTTTCTCTGTAGCTCTGTTTTTCTGTCTCCCTTTCCCGTTCCCCCACATGATAATAATAACAAAAAAATTTTCTAAAGAGTGACTGTGAAATCAACATGTGTGGAATGAAAGGAACAGAAGCAGAAGTAGGTAAGAGAGAAGGCAAGTGCTAAGCAGATCAGCTATGGATGACTGTATGTGGAAAGCCTGGAGGGTATAGGACCTTTGAGGGTGTGCTAATTTGAACAAATATGGCCAGGCCTTAATATTCTAGTACTTATCAGTTAGTTGATATTGGTCGTTGCAGAGAGGATCATTAGCTCAGACAAGAAGTTCACATGCTATTCCCTCTATGTGAAGCATGACCTTAAAGAGATTGTCAACCAAAGATGGTATGACAACACACTCACCAACTGGGACAATGAAGATTTCCTCGAAGGAGGAATCACCCTAAGAAGGAAGCAGAGTTGTATTCTTAGTGTTAGGCCTGGAGTGAGAGTGAAGGAAGGATAATGGGATTTGTCACCAAGGGAACAGTAGACATAAAGGTTTTCATAAACAAATAGTCCTGCCTAAACCATGAGGTGAAAGGAGCACGTTTACTTTCTATAAACAGACTATCCTTGGGAACATGTTATGATTCTAGGTGTTGGGATATCTGTGGTCAACTTGTTTCTGGGGACAGTGAAGAAAGTGTTATGTCATTCTAGAGACCAGCCTAGGCCATCAGCGCAGAGCTTGTCAATATACTTTATATTTCCAAATTGTCTTTTCACTTCACAGGGCTGCTATCCTTGGTAAGCCCTCCAAGTTCAAAGTTTTTTCGTCTGACAGTCTCTAACATTACACTTTACCATGAAGACAAACAGACAAAACTGGAATATAACTCTTGTCAAACACTTCCCCAGTTATTCCTGGGCTTCTGTGCCTCACAGCAAAGCTTCTTTTCTCCCCCACAAACTTTCTGTCAGCTACTATTGACAATTGCCTGTACTTTTAATTAAGGATGTTTTCCCCTGATGCAGTACAAGAGGTCTGACTCCTCTGCGCCTTCTAAACCTTCTGTACTTTCTCTTTGTCTCTTCATTTCCTTAATAGAAAGAACATGGGTTTTGGAGTCTGACAACTTGGTGCCAGCATCCCATGGGTCTCACTTTGGACAAGTTTCTAACCTCTCTAAGTCTTACTTTACTTATTTGTGAAAACAAGAATGGATGTTACAAATATGAAATAAAATAGGATAGGTCAATGGCCATTTTCTTCTCTTACCTGGATTTTTTTTTTTAAAAAAAAAACTGTCTTTGAACTTGAGCTGAGTGAAGAGGAGCTCTCCTTTTTTTCAAGAGTTATTGCTTCGCTGCTTTTATCTTGTTATTTTCCTTCTCTCAGTGGCTATTGCCAGAGCTCAGATCTTTTTCCCCACTGGGGCTCATATTACCACTTCTCTGACATTAATCCTAGCTGCATCACTGAGCTGACTTGATTCCCTGGTCCAGTCTTGCTAACAGGATTACGTTAGGCATTTCCTAATCTTGATGTGTGATCAGTACTTCTAGACACAAGCGGTGATAACCCTTGAAATGAGATAGGAACTATACAAGTAGCACTTCACGTCTTGTGGGAGGAGAGAGGACATGTTTGTATTCCATGGCCAGCTAGGCCATGATGCTTCTAATTGGCCCTCCTGAGTGTTCTTGCAAGCTAATGTTCTCCAGAGTACTGCAGAATTACAGTCTAATTTAATTTCCCCTCTGATCGGTTTACAGATCTTTATAAATGCAGTCTGGACAGATCAATGTTAGTAGCCGCTAGTGTTTTGAAGCTAGACGAGTGGAGAAAACAAACTGGAGCTTTACTTTGCAGCCGTAGCTTAGATTTTCTGGATGCCTTTCAGAGGCTGCTAAGACTGTAAATGAACAGGGGCATTTGTATTATTCAGGTGCTCCAGAGAGACAGAAGCAATAGGTGATTGACTGGTTGCATATAAGGAATAAACTCATATGATTATGGAAACAGATTTCTCAAGGCCTGTAATCAGAAAGAAATATATGAAACCAATGGAATAAAGTACAGTGCCAAAGGTATTGGTCTGGAGACCCAAGGAGCGCTTTACTTTTTCCTGTCTGGGCTCAATAGCTGGAAAAGTCCCATGTCCCAGTTCAGATAGTAAGGAGGAGCACTCTGTTGCTCCAACTTTCTGTTCTCTTCAGGTCCACAGCTGATTGACTGCTGCCTGCCCACATTGAAAGAACAACTTTTTCAGCAAATCTACGGATTGGGACAGTAATCTCATCTAGAATTTCTCCTTAGACATTCCCAGAGTTGTATTTTAAGAAGTGTCTAGATACTTTGTGGCCCATTTTGGTTGACACAAAATTAACTATTACATTGTTTCACATACATCCCAGTACAGGCTTTCCTTTGGACCAACATTGGTTCCCACAAGAGAAAGCATTTCCCTTAAGTTGGGGGCAGTTAAAAATAAGCCTGAGTTTTGAAGTTTTTTTTTTAATTTATATTTTGAGAATTTCATGCACATATAGAATACATTTTGATCATATCTGCCCCACAATCTCCTTTCTAACTGCTCCCAGACCCCCCTAACATGTTCCGCAACCCAACTTCAAGGTCTCTCTCTCTCTCTCTCTCTCTCTCTCTCTCTCTCTCTCTCTCTCTCTCTCTCTCTCTCACACACACACACACACACACACACACACGCATGCACACACACCCTGAGTCTAATTAGCACTGCCAATAAGTGCATCGGTGTAGGGCCATTCACTGAAGCTTTGTAATCCACCAGAGGCCACTTTGTTTAAGGAAACTGGCTCTCCCTCCTCCACTGCCAATAGCTCCTCACTCCTAGCTGAGAAACCTGTTTTAAACGTTCTTTTCTAATTAGAGTTGAGCCAGCAACATCACTTATGTTAGCAGCGATGACTAATGCTTGCCAATACATAGGCAGCTTCGACTCCCCATCAATCAACACTGTTTTTCTGTTTGCAAGTCGACTGTGGTGACTTCATATTGGGAATGATTAGAAGTCAATTTATTCTCTTCAGAAATATAATCATCAGTGTTTACTTAGAGATCATCTCTGTTAGAGTAGAGTCAGTTGGAATTGGGAAACTTGATAGATTATACTGATAGTTCCATTTTTGTTCTTTCCATGTCCACATGCTTTGCTCTGCATCTTTGCCATTTTTCCTATTAAAATAGCAGGGTCTATTCTTCACACTTTAAACCTCAGCTTAGCAGTATGGCTTACTTTGGCCTGGATAATCAGATTCCAGTGCACTAATTCTGAGCTTGGGAAGGCTTTGTGGGTTTCTTCCGGGTCTCTTGCATTTCTGCTAATCACAGACAGAGGTATATATCCAAGACATCCCCCTGGCCCCAGGAAGTAGAATGGTGGGGTGTGGATTGTGACTGCCCCTTACAGTGTTTACTCCAGTGTACCATAGTGCAGACTCCAGATGACCTGCAGGCATACCAGCTAAAATACATGTATGTGCACATGGTTAATCTTGTCAACTGAGATCAGTTAAGAGGCATGTCTCTGGATGGGTCTGTGAGGGTATTTTCTGAAAAGATTAACTGAGGGGAAAAGACCCTCTTCAGAGTGAACAGTACATTCCAGTGGTAGCCCAGGTGTGACGCTATCTGAGACAAAAGCAGGACTACCTTTCATCTGCTTGCCCTCTCACCCCCTGGGATGAGCATCTCCTATCAGATCCATTGCTGCAAATGTTGTTGCTATCTTTTGCTGACACTAGAACCCGACTTCTTTGGCCCTCATGTGGACTGATGAGTAGCAGCTGTCCGGGAACACTGGAGGCCTTCAGCATCAGATTGGGACTACTGAGGCATCCAGCCATGTCTACCAGCTACTCAGATTCTCTGCCTTTGCAGCATGCACACCGCCATTGGTGGACTACTCAGCCCATGATCATATAAGCCAACTTAATAAACCCCCTTTGTGTTATATTTATTCTATCAGTTCTCTTCATCAAAAGAACCACAAGTAATACAGATTGTAGTACCATAAGTGTGGTCATTGCTTGGATCAACCTTGTCATGTGGTTCTTATGCCTTTAGAACTGGCTTGCATGAAGAATATGGGAGAGCTTTGAATTTCAAGTTAGCATGCTAGAAGTAGAGTTTAATGGGACATTCTGGAAGAACTTTATAAGATCAGAATGCTGAGAGAAACATGGGTGGCAAAGGACTGGCTTATAAGGTCTCAAAGGGGATCAGGAAATAGTCTAAAAGCCATTTTGGCTAAATTCTGACAAAAAAAATCTGGCTGCATTACCCATGTCCTGAGAATTTTCATGAGGCTGAACTAAAAACAATGGACTAATTTCTTTGATGTGTGAAATTTCAAGACAGTGTAGCATTTAGTCTACAGTATGGCTACTGCTCAATGCTCTTATTCAGATCTACAATGATAAAGAAAAGGTTATTAAAAATGTGAAGTTCAGGGAGCAAGTTTAAAACTGTGTACAGGAATGTACAGATGACAAAGCATCTATAATTCTTAGAAAGAAAGCTCCTTGTATTTACTAGGACAGTAATAAAGGTATCATAAAGGCAAGATCCCATCCACCAAAGGTTCTAACTTGTGAAAATACAAATTTATTTTGAAAAGAGAAAACTTGAACTGAAAACACCACTGAGAGGGCTCCCTACTTGAAAACAACTGCCTAGAACAGTTGTTTTCCAGATTCAGCCACCAAGACACACAGAAGCTGCTATAGCTGTGGTTCAAAAGAGTCAGGTTGCACCTTGTGTTGACACCAGAATTTGGCAGCAGCACTCACATGGTCTTGGCTTTGCAGTCATGGGATTGAAGAACTTAAGGAGTCTGGTTCCATGCTTTCAGAGATCTTCTGGGTCTAGTCAATGTGTACTGGAGTCTGAGTCCTTGTAAGATGACCTTGAGAAACTGCCTAATGAAGAGGGTAAGATGATGCTTAAATTGAAACATACACCTGAGGGTATTGGAAATTCCAGAACTATAGAATGTCTGTTTAGGAATACTACAGGTGTAGAGTAGAGCCAGCCTAAAAGAGAGGCTATGTGTGTTGTAGGCAGTAGAGTTGAAACAGTGGAATGATTCAAGATCTTTGGAACCTAAATGATCTCTATCATGAGTCCCAGATGCCCAACACGAAGCTATAGAATTCGGGTTTGCCTGACTGGGTTTTAGTCTTGTTTTGGTCTTATTATTCCTAGCCATGACCCAATTCCGTCCTTTTGGAACAGAAATTTTCATTCTGTGACATTGTATATTGCAACCAAGTAACTTGGTTTTTATTTTATTTTAGAAGAGCTCACATTTAAGGGACTGCCTTGAATTGCAGATAAAAATTGGACTTCAGACTTAGTGTTGGAATTATTTAAAACTATGGAGAGTTTTGAATTGCTTATATTCAGTATTGTGAGATGGCCATGAGCCTCAAGCTTTTTCCTTCTTTTACTTCTGTAAATCTTACTTTCACTCTTACTCCGTGGCTGGCTGGGAAGCTGGCCCCTGACGTCCTCCTCCCCTTGTAGTGATGTGTTTGGGTGTCAACTTTACAAATGGTGGTCTTGTGATGGGTAGTATTGATTGATAACTTGACAAGATCTAGAATCACTTTGGAGACAAATCTCTCTGTATGTCTTGTTCTATATTGGACCAATTTACATGGGCCACACTGATTGTGGGGGTCCTAGTCCATGCTCTTGGGTCTTACACAGTATAAAAAATGAGAAAACCAGCTGAGCAGCATTCATCATGATTTGCTTCCTGGGATAGATACAATGTAACCAGTTGCTTCAAGCTACCACTGCTTTGAGTCCCCCACCATTGTTACTGCACCTTTCAACTGTGAACTAAAATCAAACCTTCCTTCTTTAAGGCACTTCTTGTTGAGATACTTTGTCAAAACATCCTTCATATTTATTTATTGGGTATGTTTGGATTCCTAAATGATTTAGGTTGCTAAGACTCATGAATGGAAGGTAAAGAGAGAGTTCGCAGAAGAAGCATGTCTGAATTATGCTTCTAATAATTCTGTTGCTGTTGAGTTGGGAAAAGTATGTGGCTAAGGGGGTTTGAAATGTTACACTTGAAGAAAATATTGGAATTTGCATACATTTTGCTCCAAATTCACTTTTGATTCACACGATAGGTTCAGTATGACAGTATCAATATACTTTATTATGTTAATGCAAGTCAGCCTAGATTCTCTTTTCCCCACATTTCTGCAACACCTCAGTTACTCTAGAAGGGGATTCAGTTTCTATTTTAATACCAACAGCACTGATGTTCACCAGCCTCAAACAGGTGCATTTGGCAGATAAGTCCTGGAGTAGTTCCTTTATGTCTTTCTTGTTTCGGTGCTGCCCCTCAATAAAAATGGAAACCTTCCCCTGGCTTTATTAACAAAAGCTTATTTTCTTTGCCTTCTCCTCTGCATTAGAAAACACCATACCCGAGTGAGGCAGTGGGAGGCACAATACAGTTCTAGGTCAGCCAAGTCACTGGAAACATTGAAAAGGAATCGACAAAACGCCGCTTCCCAAGTAATCTGCAACAAAGCATTTGTTTTCTTAGCTACAAGTCTGAGTTAATTTCTCGTGAAATACTGTAGCGGTGATTTCCAATTAGAACTATGTGCTAAGAACCACAAGCTCACTTTCTGTGTGTTTCTGCTAGAGATAATGGTGAGACTTCCAGGACTTTATAATTGCAATAAGTGCACCCCATTGCAAATGAAAATATACATTATGGTATGTGAACTAAGAATAATGAGCAGAAAAATGTTCATATCATTGAGAAAGTTACATTCTTCCTTGCCAGAATAGCTGCTTTCAGTTTCTTATATCTATGAGGAAGGTGAAGCTCAGCCAGGGTGGTCTTGTTTGCCCGGCACCATATGGTTTTAAGAGTGCATTTTTAGCATTTTTGCTTAATCCTCACGATGCTCAAAAGCTTTTCACACCTTTTACTCATGAGATAACTGGTACTGAAATGGACAAGAAGCTCTTAGTTAGTGTTGGTGCTGAGATTTGAAATTTACATGTCTGTATCTTTGGGTTCAAAACATCACAGCTCTCATTAAGTGATCCTGAGTGCAGTAGTTAAGGTCTGGATCTCTCTGGTGTATTTGTGTTTGTAAGTATTCATTTATGTTACTGAGGTATGTACCAAGACACTTTCTCATCTTTATTGATTCAATATACGTTCAGGGACTTACTGAATGGATTATTGCTATCATTATGATCTTTTTACTGTAGCCCTTACTTGCCCCCACTGTTTAATTGAATAGATGACATCGAGGGAAGGGAATAGCTATGCAAGCTTTTAAAGTCTGGTTTCTTAAGCCAGTGACGAGCTAATTCTTTTTTGTCTTCATTTACAAAGGATAATATAATGTATTAGTTTCTCTGGACTTCCACAACAAAGTATTACAAACTGAGCAGTTCAAAAAACAGAAACTTAACTGTTTCACACTTCTGGAGGCCAAAAAGCCAAAACAAAGTGTTGACATGACCACGCCTGCTCTAAAGATGCTAAGTATAGGTCTGTTCCAGCTATTCCTCCTAAGTTCTGGTAGTTTCTTGATGTATGGCATCACAATTTCAATATTTACTCGTGGTACTGAGCCTACCTGTGGCTTGCAGAGTGTTCTTTTTTTTAACATATAAGGGCAAAAGTCATAGTATATTAAGAGACCATTTTGCTTCAGTATGACTCATCTTAAAAACTATATTTCCAAGTAAGGTCATGTTTTGAGGTACTGGAATTAAGACTTCAACTTATGAATTTGGAGGGGGTGACTCCGTTTACCCATAACAGACTACTGTGAATATTCAATAAAATGATGTCTAAAAATCTACTTTTAAAATTTTACTTTTGGAAAACTACATTTGTAAAAAAAATCAATTTTTTTGGTTAACCTACAAAGTAATGGGTTTCAGTGTAGTATTTTCATGCTTATGTATCAGTATACCTAAAATCTTATGGGAATATCACAGAATGCCATACTTTGACAATGTTTCTCTTATTACAATTGAGAATTTGCATTCTGTTTCCTGAAAATATCAGAAAATACTAAAATTTGGTAATTTTGAGAAAATAAGCTCTCTTCATTCTTAATCATCCATACTTTCTGCTGTTTCAAGGCAGTAAAAATGGGCAATGATGGCCAGGGGCAGTTCTGCACAGGACATAACTGTAGGAAGCACCAGACAGCTGAAAGGCTGCATTATTTTCCCTAGTCATTACCTTGAAGGAAACATGACACAAAACCCACTTCAGTCGTGAATTGATTTCTACTTGGCTCCCATTGTATATGACATTAAATGAATTCACTAACCACTAAGTCATTCTGTGAGCTCTAATATAATTCCTCATGTTGTGGTGACCCCAACCATAAAATCATTTTCGCTGCTACGCCATAACTAATTTTGCTACAGTTATAATCATAACGTAAAAATTTTTGGAGATAGAGGTTTGCCAAGGGGGTTGCAATCCATAGGTTGAGGGCCACCGTTCTAGGAAACCGTAAGATTAGAAAGAAACTCAAATAATAAATATCATCCCAATAACTTTATTTATTTTCTCAGTCATACTACCCTAGTCATCTGAGAATCAGTGTTGTTTTTAAGGCAGTCTAAAGAAGGTGTTTTTATAACCTTATTTATTGCCAGCAGATATTGAATTCAATCTAAGTTTTCCAACTTCAGTTTAAAACCCATTTTGTTTGTTTAGTCCCAGTTTTTAAACAAAATCAATGGTCACTAAATTGAATCAGTCTTCCAGGAAGATGAGTAGATTCATTGCACTTTGGGGCCCCCTTGTTGCATTGTTAACTGTCTACTCCATTAAAGTCATTGAGACTGTGTGGCTGTACATCCTCATGCCCAGACCCGAAATTTCACCTTCTTTTAGTACCATTTCTCCACCTGCTCATGGGTAATCGCCATTTGTACATTCCACCAACACCATCTAAACACTGAGTTTGAACCAGGTGTGGTACACTCAAGAGACTAAGACAGGAACACAGCTAAGAGTTTTATACTAGCCTGAGTTATAGTGAGTAGCAGGCCAACCATTTGAGGCTGGATATCAAGATCCTGTCTCAAAAATGATGAAGATAAACAATAAACTCACTATCACTACCTCCACCACCTCCAAGATCAATTAACTGCCCCCAACAAAAAGTTGGATAACCTAAATTAGCATACTACTTCCCCAAATCCTAAGCAGTGTGTCTTTCTCTGTAGAGGCTGCCCCCCTTGTGTTTACACTTGATCTCCAGACATTGTCCATTCTTCCTTCCGTTTCCCTTTGTCTCATTTCCCTCCTATTTTTATTCTCAGTGCTAAAGTCCTGGGGTTGTTTCTACACTAAAGCAACTATTCCTAGTTATCTCCAGACTTCCCACCTGCCTACTGTTCATCCTGTAGTAGGCAAAAAAAATAGGAAAGAAAAAAATCTTCAGCATTGTGGTTCCTGTTGTTGTGAACTTGCTATGATACTAAATTGCTACGTACAAGTAAAAATTTCCAAGGTCAAAACTACCCACCCCAACCTCTTCCTACCAGGGAAATAAGCCCACCCAGTCTTTTGCTTCAATCATTAAGCAAATATTTCTTGATCATCTCCAACATTCCAGGCTCTGTGCTAAAACACTGCGGAGGAGAGTGATAAAGAAGGCACTGTTCTAGTTTTCTTGTACATGTGACTCATTTGTCCTCCTATTTGAGACTATGCAAATGCCATTGCTCACAAAAGAACTGACCTTCCTTCTGAGAGACTGGGCCACTCATCCCCTGAAATTCCTTTTTTTTTTTTGAAGGTTTCTTCAACTAACTACACAACTCCTGACACAGTGGCATGATATTGTTAAAATGTCTGTATAGCAGCCCTCAGTGATATGTACCTATGTTTGTGTGCAATGTAAATACATATTTTCAGCTGCATATTTGATTTCCTCAAATACAAGTTCAACGGTTAGAATGGAATCTATTTGCTTAATATGTCCTATTAATAACGTGTCCTTCACCTTTAGAAGACTGAATTGTCTAGTCAGGAGACGCAAAGCACATTAGCAGCTTCAACAGAGGAAACTAAATAGAGTGACTTGCTAATAAGGTATTGAAGATTCAGAAAAATAAAACAGAGACAAGACAACCCAGAGGTTGTAACCAAGAGTGTATACTGCTGCCCCTGGGTTGGCAGGGGATGGGGCACAGGGAAGAGGTTGGGATGTTTCACAGTGATGATGATGATGAGGAAGAGAACAGGGTTGGGGAGGATGAGGATGAGGAGGATGATACTCAGCAGGTGGGGATATCACTGTACGAACAAATGCCACCTCTCAAAGGAAAAATACTTTGATGAGATGATGCTGAAAGAAAAAGTGAGCTAGTGGTGACAAGATATTCTTTTTCTCATGTATCCTCATAGTCTCCCTTTTATGCCCACTAGTGGTGTGAGAAGCAGCTGGCTCAGCAGGAATGTAGCAGGCCAAGTCCACTGCCATCTCAGAGCAGAAGAGAATAGAATGGCTTCTGAGTAGGGAGAGAACTGCTTTATAACCACGAAGGTCTCTGGAGAAAAGTCCTTCAGTATGTAGTTGGTCATGGGAATCGAAAGTTCTCAGACCCTTCATGTTAAGCTCACATGTCACCTTTGACTTTTAAAACATTTTCTGTATATTTTATTCCTGCAAATAAATCCATTATGTTATTCGAGAATGAGAACGATGTACAAAAGAAGCACAAATTTCTGGCTCACTAATGGGGTATTCAGGAGCTCTCCTAAGAAGAAACAATGTGTGTGGGGTGGGAGGTGGGGGCAGTAATTGTACCACAAAGCTTAACCTTAGGTGGTGTACTGCCCTGTGTGGCACTGTACAGAAAGCCCTGTCCTAAGTGAGGTTACAAGTGTCTGGTGTTGCCATGCTGCAGTGGGTCTGGGACCGCGTATCTTAAATTCAACCACGAGGAAATGTGCACTTTTCTGCTGAACCCAAAGTGGCTGCTGGAGAATCTGAGACTTAATTTGTTGGAAGGCTGTTTCATTTCTGTGCTGTGTGTGGAGGAGAGGTGATGACTGTTTATTCTTTGTAATTTCTTCCATTTCTGTTTATGCTCTACTCAGAAGACTGCTGCTTTCAATTACATTGATAGGAGGTTTTCAGATTACTTTTTGAAAGAAGTTTTTCTTAGTACAAAAGGAGTATATGTTCGTTGCAGATAATTTAACAAAACAGTCAAGTGAAAAGAACAAAACTTACCTATAATTCTGCTGTCCAAAATAAATGTTTTTAATATTGTTAATGTACATTACAAACCACCCTTATGCATATGTACACATATCTCTGCATATATACTTACATTTTTAAATACATACTTAAAACTAGAATATGTACATCATACAAAGGGTATAATTATTTGTTATCTGTTTTATAATCTTCCATTTAGCTAGTTCGCTTCTGTGCAAACATTTCTAATTTACTCTTTGTGGAAGGTGTTAACCTCATTCAGTCCTCTAGTTATAGCCTGCTGGCTAAAAGTACAAATAATGACATACTTTGGGTATATGTATTCCTCAGTTGCTCACAATAACTTGCTTCAATAATTGCATATGCTATGATGATTGCATATATATTTCAATAGTTTCAATATTCATATATTGCATGTGTTAGATATCCTAGAGATTCAAGAAATGACTGGGAATTTTCAAAACTCCCAAACATAACAACTGAAACTGGTCTCCAATTATCTTCTGTTCATCCAGATTCCACCCTCTTCTGTTTGTGAGCATTTCTGTGGTTAGTGCTAGTCTAGACCGAAGTAAACAGTGAATCAGCAGACAAGATCCAGTTTTGACAGAGTGCCTAATAAGCCTGCTTTCCTGTTTTCTGTTCATAATAGCTCTTTCCACACAAAGCTTTGCCCCTTGTATCCTAGCTATCTAGAACAAACACTGAATTTAATCATGGCAAAGAGAAAAGGAAACAGGTCAAATTAATTTCAATAGCATAATTATTGGACCCAATATAAGCAAACATTTTACCATGTCATCAGAGTCTTTGAAAACTGATATTCTTTTAACTTATGGCAGTTCTCAATTTATGGGCTGGGTTTTCATTGGGCATGCTTCATATGAATTTAGGTTTCATATAATTTTCATTTGAAAAAGTTTTGCTTATACTCAAATTGTTCTACACATACTGAAAGGTTCTCCAATAGGTAACCAAATAAAAAGTCATCTCTCTTTGGCATTTGCATGCACATTGTTGAAGTGGGCTTGCTGCTTTTTAGAAAATTGAATTGACTTTGAATAAAAGACGTATCAGTTTAAAAAATAAATCTGTCTAAGTTAAGTAAATTCATGAAATCTTGTGTCAACGCAGTATGATTAATCAGTTCAAAATTGAAAAACAAATGTTATTAAAATAAAAAATGAGTTCTTCCAAAATTTCCAGTAGATATTTTTGCAGCCAGCTTACATGATTCCAATTATAACAGAAACATTCTGCATATTGCTTTATGTTAGAAAAGTGATTAAAAACATTATTAGTGATGCATAATCTGAAAATATTTTAGTTGTAATGGATTTTTTTAAACAGAGGGAAAAGGTAATTTGGACTCGTGGTTCCAGAGGGAGAGTCTATAATGGTGAAGAAGGCATGGCAGCAACCAGTCAAAGCAATAAGCTAAAAGATCTAATCTTCAACCACAAACATGAAGCAGAAAGGGGACTGGAAGTGGCTCAAACTATGAACTCTCAAATCCTGCCCTGAAGTTGTACTTCATCCAGCAAGGCTGTGCTTCTTCCCATACAGTGCCACAGACTGGGAAGCCAGTGTACAAATACTTGAGTCTATGTGGGACATTTCTCATTCAAAGAACCCCATTCTACTCCCTGGCCCTCAGAGATATGCCGCCATATCATGATGCAAAATGCATTTAGGCAACTTTAAAAATCCTCACAGTTGTTACTTTTCTCAACACGGTTTCAAAGTCCAACGTCTTTTATGAGTGTCAGAGTAATCTCTTAAATGTCACCCTCCACAAAACAAAACAAAACACATATTTCCAACATACATGACACAGAATACGCATCCCCACTCCAGAAATGGGGAAGAGAGGCATAGTGATGAAATACTGGATCAAAGTAAGACTGAAAACCAATCCTCCAGGTCCATGTACAGTGCATAGGGTTTTAATTTCAAAGGACTTAGATGGCTCAGCCCCTCCAGCTCTGTTGCCTGTGGCGTACATTTCTCTCTTAGGCTGCTTTCCCTTCCTGTATGCAGCCCTTCGTGGCAGATGTGCCGGAGACTGATGTCTCCAACATTTCAGAGACTTCACTGCAACCCAGGTTTCACCTGTACAGTTCCACACAATTGTCTCTGGGAGCCTTTGTGCTGGGACTCCCATGCCACATGCTATCTGGCCCCAGTGACGGGCAGTGGCTCTCTTAAACAACAGAAGAATCTATGACCTCCTTCTTCTCCCATCTTTCACGCCTTTAAAGTCAGTACCACGTGGCTGACACTGCCAAGTTCAACTACCAGCTTCGGATGATCCCTATTCCCCTTGAGCCACCTTTTTTTTTTTTTTTTTTTTTTTTTTTTTTTTTTTTTTTAGCAGAAAACTCCTTAGGCTTTGTGCTTTCACAAGTTGAAAACTTAGCTGAAAGTCTTGCCCGAAAGACACCCTTCCTGTTGCTCCAGTACAGATCAAGAACCCTTTCTTTAACTGTGCTTATTACAACCCCTTTTTTTTTACCATAAGCCCTAGCTGCAACAGTAAGATTCCTAGTGCTCTTTGTCTCTCCAAAGTGTACATATTGTATTTTTGACCTACTAGTGCTCCTTCTCATTACAGATCTGCATAAATAGTATTGCTAATAACTATGGCACAGTCTTGATCTCTCTTCCACTAAAGAAAGTGGCACAATACTTTTTAAGTTAGCCTTAGGTAAGTTCTTAGGACATCAGCAAAAGGCAGCAAGATTCTCCGCAAATATCTCAGGGATGGCCTCTAGCTTACTTTCTAATACTGTTCCTCTCAGTGACCTCTTGATCTGGCCTCCCCACCTGCAGTGTTCTCAGCACTACTGCCTTCCAGGGTCCTGCTAGAACAGCACTTTCAGCTCTGCTTACAACATTGAAACATTTTTCTAGCCCAGTCTTCCAAAGTCTTTCACATTCTTCAAAAGCCAAAACAAAATAGCCAGCCATTTTTAAAACAGGGAAGCCCACTCTCTAGTACCAACTTCTGTAATAGTTTCTTCTCTGTGGCCGTGATAAAATACTATGATTAGGAGCAATTTACAGAAAGAAGAGTTTATTAGGTATTACAATTCCAAGAGAAGATTCCAGAATTGTGAGGAAGACATGGCAGCAGGAAGCTAGAACAGGAAGCTGAGAAAATCTATCTTCAGGCAAAACCAGAAAAGAGAGCTAATGACAACAAATTATACCTGTCTAACATCCAATAAAGGTTTTTCCCTCTTGGAGCTTCATATTTAGTTCATTCTTCAACATCATTATCCACTAGGGAAAAGTAAATCAAAATTACATTGATATCCAAGTTTAGAACCATTAGTATGGTTATATTAACGAGAACAGTTACAGTAAGAAAATGGAATAATTAGTGCTCTAACACACTGTTGTAAGGATGGAAAATGGTGTTTTGTAAGAGACTTTCACAATTCAGAAAATTAAAGACAGAATTACCAAATTACCCAGCAATTATGCTAGAGTACACATGAAAAAATGAAAAATGAAAAGAAAAATGTAGCTATGAAAATTTGTCTGTAAATAGTCACAGCAGTATGTTTAATAGTCCTGTGATGGTTACTTAAATTGTCAATGACACAAACTAGAATCACCTGGAAATGTGACAGGGCAAAATGGTGTAGACAGTCCTCCATCTTGTTAAGGTCTTTTCAGGTTTAACTATCATTTGATCTCTTCCATGGAGAACGCTATGGAAAATTACAAACTCTATTCTAGGAACCCAAGGTTAAGATGCTCCAGCTAACTTAGCTTCTGCTAAACTGCTTGCTTCTCTGAAAGCCCCCATACAGCTGTGAAGCACGATGCCAGGACATGGTTTTGCCTTCACGTGGTTTTTGCATTAAAAAACTCTGTGCTCTGAACACTCTGGGATATACTTAGGTTCTGAATACCTGAGTGTAGTTCCAGCAATCTGGAAAAAAAAGACTTTCAATTGGCTATAAACTGTGTCCGAGTGCTCATCTCTGGTGGGCTCCCTATCGCAGAGTCTCATCAAGGGATTGTCCAGAGAGGTTTGGACTGTACTCATGTCTGTAAATGATTTTCTTGATTACCTTAATCGTTTGGGAAGACTTACCCTGAAAGCGGGTGGCATCATTCTCTGGGTTTAGGTCCTGAACTCTGCATGACTAGAGAAAGTGAGCAGAGCAGTAAGCATGCATGCTTTCATTTCTGTCTGCTTTTGACTTTGGATGTAATGTAATTAGTTGCCTTGAATTCTTGTCTTAACTTTCTTATTATGATAGGCTATAACCAGGAATTGTGAGTTAAAATAAATGCTTTTCCCCCTAAGTTTCTTTTGGTCAAGGTGTTTTATCATAGCAATAGAAATGATACTATGGCAAGCCTCAAGGTAGAAATTACAGAAATACCATCATCTGATAAATGCAGACAAAAGATATGTTATATTCATACAATAGAGTACTAAATTTATTACTCAGTAATAATGAATGAAGTACTTGTTAACATTTCAACCTTAAACACATTAAGATCATCAAGAGAAGTCTGTAACAGATGTCTGTACGTTGTATGATTCCATTGATATGAAATATTCACAATGAGAAAATTCATAGAGACCAAAACCAACTTTGTAGCTGCCAGAACCTGTCAAGAAGGGGAACTGGGGGAAATGGAGAATGGTCACCAACATGCATAGGGGTTGTTTTGAGGTGATGAAAATTTTTGAAAATTTTATTGTGGATGGTTACTTAATTGCATAACTATGTTAAAAAGCTATTGAATGGTGCCCTTTAAATGACTTAATTGTATGTTGTGTGAATTATAACTCTATAAAGCTGGGGCAAGTAGTTTAATTTATTCATGTACAGAGTGGTGTCAATGAAAAATGTAAATGCCACTACAATTTTTGTCTTTGATTATTGGATATTTGGCAAGTGTTCCTTCTTCTTAGAGGATATCTTGAATTGGATTTAAAAGTACTGTACAATAAATCTTTGCAAAGCTCCTCCACAGCTCAGTCAATAAGCACTAGCAGAGAACAGAAGATCATTGTCTTCTATTTCTGTTAACAGATTCATAAACTGGCAATGAGTCATAGCATTTGCATGTGTACAGAACAATTTTAATAACT
Organism: Ondatra zibethicus; assembly: GCA_004026605.1. Classification (NCBI taxonomy): domain Eukaryota; kingdom Metazoa; phylum Chordata; class Mammalia; order Rodentia; family Cricetidae; genus Ondatra; species Ondatra zibethicus. The sequence goes on from PVIU01004649.1 coordinate 103,452, forward strand.
GTATCCATGACACTTTCCCTATGTTTGCTTCAAAAACCTGAGCACAAATATTTTCAATATGTATTATACAGCAGAACAAAGTAATAAGGGAAACATCAGTCTTTGTCTTAAAAAATCCAATAAATCCATATTTTAAAGTTAAATATCAGAACATCATGTTATAAAAAATAATTTTCTCAATCTAGTTGAAATCCTCATTTGAGAAATGGGAAGTAGTCAAAGCATCTATGTGATAAATTGGATTGTTAGATCTCTAATTGACACCATTGGGTTTTTTTGTTGTTGTTAAATCAATAAGTCATTGTAGATGAAATGTACCCAAAGTATTAATTGGGCAGTGTCACTTATATTACATGACTCATCGGATGTGACAGGAAAGTATGCAGCTTTTCAATTTTTGAATCAGTTGATCTTTGAAATTGCAGTAAAGGTCTTGGTATTCCAAGGGCATTTGTTTGATGGAGTAACTGAAAACCTTTTTGCAAAATGTTTTTTTTTTTAATTCTTCTCCATCTAATTTTCTAAAACATTTACCACAACTGAAATAATAAGTATTTTGCCTTTTCTCCATCTAAAATGGTTTTCTTTTATGCAAGAATGTAAGCTGGATCAAGGTATGAGTCATATTTTTTAAATGTGTTCTAACCTTGGTTCCTATTTGCATTCTCTTTATTATATTTGTTTCAGACTTAAACATGTTCCACTTTAAAATTGAGATTTTAAAACAGAAAATGAGGAATTGTAATAGACTTGGTAAAAGTGAAGATATTCTAAAGAGACAATCTGGTATTCAGATTATTAAAACAACAGACCCAAAAGAAATAGACATTTCCCCAGAAATGCCATGCTAAGGGAAGGAAAAGGTGCCAGGCAGAGGGGGAACTTGGAGATTTCACCATTTTAACAACTTGCTAGACCTCGTTACAGCATGAGACTGAAGCTTAGAAGTTGGCGGGTCAATGCTGGGCAGGATCGTACCTTGACTGGGACTGTTTAGATGTGCAGACCTTGATTTTCTTTTGAAATTCTAATCCCAATGGATGACCCTGCAGATGCACTTGGATCTCTTTGTCCCTCTTCCTAATGTGATCACATTGAATAAACCCTTTTCTGTTTTTCACTATTAAAACAAAAAAGGCTAGACTTTTAGCCTTTCTTTCCAATTTCAGGTAGTGTGTTTTACCAAATCTTTTTTGAGCATTAGTAGCAAGACATTTTTTGATGTATAGTGGTATTTTATTTATTTAAATCTTGTCTTTCATTTTTGAAATAGTAATATAATTTCCTCATTTCTCCCCTCCTTCGTCTCTCTCCAAATTCTTCCACATAGTAAATATACTATATACTTTCTGGAAATATCCCTCTTCACCCTCCCCCCCACTTGATGTGTAGTCTAGGCAAGCCTCAGACTCAACACACTCCTCCCTTAAACCTCCTGAGTTCTGGGATTACAGGCTTGCACCACAATGCCCAGCTGACTACCTCTCTTAATATTGCCCAACTTAGTGTCTTCCAAAGTTTGTTCACACTCAAACTGCTTATTTTGCTCTCCTGGAGAAAATTGCCTTTGCCATTCACTGTGGTATCTGAGGCTTCCTTTCTTCTAATATGCTTCTTTCCTGTTCTAATTGCTGTGTCAGTTACTACATCTCCCCACAATTGGGTTTCAGCTGTGTGCCTTCATTTTGAATGTAAACATTCATCCTTAGTGCTTCTGAAACTTGAAAAATAATTCATTTTAATTCAAAGAACTGTTTCAAATTCATTAGCAATTATACTTTATGTAGGTATTACTATAACTTGCACTGTCTGTTTAAAAATATTCAAATAGGCATCAGAATCAAAATTAAATAACCCATTTACACCATATTACAACCTGGGCATGATATATTTGCATATCCTCTGTTTCACAATTTTTAGTGGCTCATGGAATGCAGTGGTTAAAGCAAAATGTAGTACTTTGTCTCATGACTATCATCATTCCTTATTTTTACTTGGAATCTCCTTTCATCTTTCAGTCTTTAGTGTGGGTGTCTCTGTATCTGAGTGTGACTTCCCATAGGAAGCTTTTTCGGCATCTTCTATTGTTCTATCTTAGTAAAAGCTGTTTAAGTATTGCCGGAGTAGCCAGAGTCTCTGAGTATATTGTAGATATCTGATGTTGACTTCTAAGCTGGTGGGGAGGCCCTCTCATGACTCAGACAACCATGAATGAAAAAGGAAGAGGATTCAATTAATGGTTGTCCACCTAATAAGTAATAGCATGAATGTTAAAAGTACCTGAGGATTTTGAAAAAAATTATTGTGTTTGTTATTTGGATTTGTACTTTGCACTATCGTAAGTCTCAAAGGGAGCAGAAAGTCTCAATAGCAACAAAAATGGAATTTTCAAATATGGGTACAATATTGGAAAACTTGGGATCCTACTCACTGCTGAAGGGCTCTCGAGAAAACTCCAGCTCATTGGACTTCAAGGTTCTTGGCCAGAGTGCATATATCTTCATAATGTGAATGAGTTATCCCAGGAGATTTTCAGAGCTATTTTAAGGCATACTTTAAAGGACTCTTGAGATTTTCAGTAAGTATGTGGAAGTAGATCTAGTAGAATCCATAACATAGCTCACATGAATCCCTTTGAACTGTTACTTCACGTTTTAATAACATTTTCAGTGTATGTGTCTGATGAAATGGAGAAGTCCCAGTTTCAACTATGTGAATTTTTATTGATTCTTAGCTTCTTAGGACTGAGTTTTGTTTTGTTTTTGTTTATTTTTCTTTTAATTATGCTTGATATCTTTGGGTTAAACACTGTCAAGATTACATCAGGTGTACAACATATAGCTGTTACTTATATGAATGAATGAGGTCACACATTATTTGGAGTTGGAACCAATCTAGGCTTATTGTCTTTTTTTTTTTTTTTGGTTTATTGAGACAGGGTTTCTCTGTAGCTTTGGAGCGTGTCCTGAACTAGCTCTTGTAGACCAGGCTGGCCTCGAACTCATAGAGATCTGCCTGCCTCTGCTTCCCGAGTGCTGGGATTAAAGGCGTGTGCCCCCACTGCCCGGCAACTTATTGTCTTATTCAGACAGGAAACACGGCAGTCCCCAACAGCTGGCCAACAGATGAGAGACCTGCCTGCAGGTTGCACCACCATCACCAGCCTCCACTAGATTATGTCCCCGCCCAGGTCCACTCCACTGTTCAACTCCAACCACCTCATCATCATCCTCATTGCCAGCCCCTGTAACTCCAGCAGACTCCATAGGCATAGGTATAGTCCACACCAGTTGGATGAACAGACTCCATAGGCACAGGAATGGCCCACACCATCAGGAAGAAAAGAAGGATATGCTGGATCTAGACACCCAATCCTGCACAAATCTCAGCTGAGACAACACTACTGGACCTGAAGACCTGCCAGTCCCCAGAACCCTTGATTATTCAGGCCAGAAAACAATAAAGGAAACGAATAATAAAGGAACAAAACACCCATCCAACAAAGACAACACAAGAATCAATACCCATACCTGTAATCATCCCAACCCTAGATATATAAACACCACTGTAAAAATACATTCAACAAGAGAAGGGAAATATGACACCACCAGAATGCAGGGACCTACAACAGCAAACCTAAACATTACAATCTGGCTGAAGCACAAGAAAACAACCTTAAAAATAACTTTATGAAGATGATAGAGGCCCTTATCCAAACTAACTAAAAGGCAGAGAGAGAATATTAAAATTAACAAATCAGAAATGAAATGGTAGACATAAAAACAGACAATAAGGAAATCCAAAGAATCATTAGGTCATACACCAAAAACCTGTAACCCACAAAATTGGAAAATCTAAAAAAAAAAAAAAATGGACAATTTTCTGGTTAGGTATCACATACCAAAATTAAATCAAGACCAGATAAACAATTTAAATAGATCTATAGCCTCCAAGGAAATAGAAGGACTCATTAAAAGTCTCCCAACCAAAAAAAAAAAAAAAAAGCCAGGGCCAAATAGTTTCAGTGCAGATTTTTACCAAAATGTCAAAGAAAAGCTAATACCAATACCCCTCAAATTTTTTCACACAATAGAAACAGAAGTGTAGCAGGAGAGCTGCTTGTTGGTCCCCGGCTGCTCAGCCCTGAAATAATCACACAGAAACTGTATTAGTTAAATCACTGCTTGGCCCATTAGCTCTAGCTTCTTATTTGCTAACACTTACATATTAAATTAACCCATTTCTATTAATACATGTATTGCCACATGGCTGTGGCTTACGGGCTAAAGTTCCTGTGTCTATCTCCAGCCAGGCTACATGGCTTCTCTCTAGACTCCACCTTCTTCTTCTCAGCATTCAGTTTAGTTTTCCCTACCTACCTAACTTCTGCCCTGCTATAGATCCAAAGCTGTTTCTTTATTCATCAATGGTAATCACAGGATACAGAGGGAAATCTCACATCATAGAAGGAGCATTGCCAAATTCTTTTTATGAGGCTAAAGTTACCCCCAATACCGAAACCACAAAAAGATGCAACAAAGAAAGAAAATTGCAGACCAGTCTCCCTCAAGAACATTGATATAAAATTACTCAATAAAATAATACTGGCAAACCAAATCCAAGAACACATTAAAAAAAATCATCCACCGTGACTAAGTAAGCTTCATCCTAGAAATGGAGGGATGGTGGTCAACATATGAAAATATATCACCATACTGAAAGAAATTTATATATATATATATATATATATACTAGCTGAAAGAAAAAAACACACGAAAAGACCTTTGACAAAAATCCAACACTCCTTCATGATAAAGGTCTTGGCGAGAGCAGGGATACAAGAAACATACCTAAACATAATAAAAGCAATATACAGCAAGCCAACAGACAACATCAAACTAAATGGAGAGAAATTCAAAGTGATTCCATTAAAATCAGGAACAAGACAAGGCTGTTCACTCTCTCCTTATCTGTCCAATATAGTACTTGAAGTTCTAGCTAGAGCAATAAGACAACAAAAGGAGATCAAGGGCATACAAATTAGAAATGAAGAAGTCAAACTTTTGCTATTTACATATGATATGATAGTATACATAAGTGACCTCAAAATTTCTACCAGGGAACTCCTACAACTGAAAAACACTTGCAGTGATGTGGCTGGATACAAGGTTAACTCAAAAAAAAAAAAATCAGTAGCCTTCCTATATACAAATGATAAAGAAAGAAATCAGTGGAACAACAACCCCCTTTAAAATGGCCACAAATAATATAAAATATCTTTGGGGTAACTCTAACCAAACAAGTGAAAGACCTGTATAACAAGAACTTTAAGTCTTTGAAGAAAGAAATTGAATAAGATATCAGGAAATGGGAAGATATCCCATGCTCATGAATTTGTAGGAATAACATTAAAAATGGCCATCTTACCAAAAACAATTTACAGATTCATGCAATCCCCATCAAATTCCAACACAATCCTTCACAGACCTTAAAAGAAAAATAGCCAACTTTATATGGAAAAACAAAAACTAATACAAAAAACCAAGGATAGGCAAAACAATCCTTTACAATAAAGGAACTTCCAGAAGTTTCACCATTCCTGACTTCAAGCTCTACTATAGAGCTATAGTAATATAAACAGCATGGTATTGGCATAAAAACCAACAGGTAGGTCAATGGGATTCAACTGAAAATGCTGACATAAATCCAAACACCTATGAACACCTGATTTTGATGAAGAAGCCAAAATTTTACAATGGAAAAAAGAAAGCATTTTCAACAAATGGTGCTAGCATAACTGGATATCAACATGTAGAAGAAGGCAAATAGATCCATATCTATCCCCATACACAAAACTCAAGTCCAAATGGATCAAAGACCTCAACATAAAGCCAGCTATAGTGAAGCTAATAGAAGAGAAAGTAGGAAGTAGCCTTGAACTCATTGGCACAAATGACTACTTCATGAACAGAACACCAGTAGCACAGACATTAAGAGCAACAATTAATAAATGGGACCTCCTGAAACTGAGAAACTTCTGTAATGCAAAGGACATGGTTAACAAAACTGCAGCCTACTGAATGGGAAAATATCTTCACTAATTTCACATCTGACAGAGGACCAATCTCCAAAATATACAAAGAATTGAAGAAACTAGATATCAAAATACCAAATAATCCAATTAAAAATGGGGTACAGAGCTAAACAGAGAATTCTCAACAGAGGAATCTCAAATGGCCGAAAGAAACTTAAGGAAATGCTCAGCATCCTTAGCCATCAGGAAAATGCAAATGAAAACAACTCTGAGATACCATCTTATACCTGTCAGGTGGTTAAGATAAAAATACTGATGACAGCTTATGCTGGAGAGGATGTGGGGTAAGAGGAAGACTCCTCCATTGCTGATGGGAGTGCAAACTTGTACAGCCACTTTGGAAATCACTATGCTGGTTTCTCAGACAACTGGGAATCAATCCATCTCAAGAAACTGCTATATCAATCTTGGGCATATACTCAAAGATGGTCAATCATAGCACTAGGACACTTGCTCACCTATGTTTATAGCAGCATTATTTGTAATAGCCAGAACCTGGAAACCATCTAGATGCCCTTCAACCAATGAATGAATAAAGAAAATGTGGTACATTTATACAATTGAGTATTACTCAGCAGTAAAAAGCAATGACATAACTAAATTTGCATGTGCTTTTTAGGAAGGGTAATTTTGTCGTATTTTAAAAGACCCACAATTGTACATATTTCTGGGGTATTGTTAATAATTTAATAATTGTATATGGTATGCAATGATCAAATCAGTATAACTAGCACTTCCATGCCTCTAGATATATACCAGCTATTTATTTGTATTTGGAGCATCTAGATCTCATAGTCATTTATAAGACACACTCTTTAAACTAAAGTTACTCTGCTATATAAGGAAATTAATTCTTCTATTTACCTGGATTTTGATATCTGTTAGGCAACCCTTATCTAACTTTCTTCGCTACTGATCTTTTTAGCTTGTAGTAACCACTATTCTACCTTCTTTCTCTACAACATTTTAGCTTCCATTGTAAATATATATATATATATATATATATATATATATATATATATATATATACACACACACACACACACACACTAATTGTATTTCTATGTTGAGCTTACCTCAACTAACACAATGTCCTCCAATTCCATTCATTTCATTGGAAATTACAGGACTTTATCCCCATTATGGTTAAATAATATTCTACTGTGTTCATATAAGATATTTGCCTTATTTATTCATCTGCTACAGGTACCTTTGTTGATTTTTCTCTGGGGCATTGTACATAATGCTAGAATAAACATGAGAGTGGAAGTATCTCTTTGATGTACTGGTTTCATTTTCTTTGGACACATACTCCAAAGTAGAACTACTGGACACTATGGTAGTTCTGATTTTAGTTTTTTTAAGGACTCTCCGCACAATTTTATATTGTGATTTTGTTAATTTACAATCCTACCAACATGGTATAAGTGTTCCTAGGACAATAATTTATTTTTGACTTATTTATTTTCTTTGTATGAGTATTTTGACTGCATATATGTCTGTATACCACCTGTATCCATGATGCCCATGGAAGTCAGAAGAGGACATTGGAACCTCCGGAACTGGCATTACAGATGGTTGTGAGCCACTATGTGATGCTGGGAACCAGCCCAGGTCCTTTGCAAGAGCAATATGTTCTCTTAACCTCTGAGCCATGTCTTGAACCCTACCAACAGCAGATTAGTGATGTGGCAGATCAGAGAGGGATGTGTATGGTTTTCCACTAAAAAGGTGGGGTACTTTCTAGGTCTGTAAGCTTTCTACCTACACATACAAAACTATTTGTGACTGTTAAGAAAACCAGAATTTGTGTATCTATATTTGATGATCCAGGGCTATATCTCTATCCTAAAGAGTCTGTGTTTGAGAGAAAAAGGACTACCTGTATTTTGTTATGTTTCTCCTAGCAATACAAGGGTTTTAAGAAAAGATGAAAAGCAATAGAAATGAAAATCTTAGTTTTTCGTTTTCCAAACACCACAACAAGAGTATGCTTGAATCACAAACTCTCAAAATTGCCTCAGCAATGATCTCATTTCCAAACAGACTGGTTCTCTGTACTTTGCACTGAAGTTGGAAGACAGCCCCACTCACAGGGATGACTTTGATGATAGGACAGAAAAAGGGCATTTTCCACAGAAAACGATCCTGGTGCCACTAATGAGAATTCCCAGGTCTTGACAACTGCCAGGTGGTTGTAGCTGTGGCTTCCTCTTAACAATAAAAATGGAGGATTTCTGGAAAACTGTAATGGAATATGAAGCAGTTCATTTGCCACTGCTGTAGTCACTGAAGGCTTCCAAAATTCTGTGGGTGTCAGAGCTTCTGTTCCCTAATGTTAGAGAAGAGAATGTTTTGTTTTGTTTTTCAGAATTAGTTTTTGTGGGGGAATTCAAATACTCAGTTCTGAATACAGTAGGAAGTAAAGAAAAGTTCTGATCACACATGTTTAAGAATTTCCATGTTCTACAGGGATTGGGCGGCTGGTTTCTTGTTAATTCTTAGCCATCTTTTTTTTCTTTTTTAAATGATGTTGTTCATATCACTGATATAATAAGTTTAAGTAACTTATTTATCTTTTTGTGTGTCTTCCTATATTCACCCATCCCACTACACAGTTGCTAACACATACTCTATTCAAAGGACTTCAGGATCTCAAGACATAGTACAAATACCCCTTACCTCACACTACTTTGGAGGCGGGGAGCAAGAAAGATGGGTGCTTTATACATACCACAGAAAAACAAATGAAAATAAACTGTCTATAAAAAAGGTGCTATGAAAATGCCAGGATGGAAGAGTTACTTTAAGAGAGCTTTGTGAAAGACAAAGCATAATGGTTTCTGATTGGATTTGAGGCTTTCTCCCCAGGTGAGAATTTCACGCCTGGTACTGTAATACTCGTCAAATGCCCATGACTGAAGAAGTCATAGGCCCTATGGTAGAATTATTTTGCTGAATGATCATGTTGTCAAACTGCCCTCTAAATATTTATATCTATGTGCAAAGACCTTGGCTGTGCTCAGCCTCAGAGAAGCTTCTTTCTGCAGTGGGCATCAATCAATGCAGAGAGTCACAACTGGTAAGTGTGCTGAGAGTAAGAGACTGCATGCTCATAACCCTATATGGGACAGTGACATTAGCCCCAGGGAACATAAGGGATAGAAGGTGGAAAGAAAGTAAGAGCTGAAGAGTGGGGAAGGGTCCTGTGAAATACTATCCTGTGGGCAAAGCATGACTGTCACGACCAAGAACCCGCAGCTGCTGTGCTTACCTGCACAGTATCACAGTACCAAGCCAGCCAAAATTCCAGCGTAGATAAGTAGGCAGTCTCCAAGCCCCACCCCTTGCTGAGGAGCTATTGGCCTTGAGCAGCTGCTGGCTAAGGCAGGATTCTTTCTTGAGGACGTGACCACTGATAAGTTTCCCACGCTTCAGTGGATGGCCCCACACCCATGCAATATGAGCAGCTGTAACTGTGCTTAGTGGGTTATCAAAAAAACCCCATTTATTTGGAAGGGGATATGCAGGGATGATATGGGGAGTTGGAGAGATGAAATAGAGGAGTAGCTATAATTCTATTGTATACATGTGTGAAATTCTCAAAAAATAAAAATACTTTGTGTGAAAGGTAGAAAGGATAGAAAGAGAGGTGGGTTTTAATTTGAAAGAATAGCATGACAGATGACTGGTAGTAGTTTATGGAGGGACGGGTAGTAACTGGTTTGACTAAGGTGCAGATTCAATGCTATGCTGGACTGGCCACTAGAACCCATTACATATATTTAGTCCTGTATTTGTGCTTTTGGGTGTCATATTGGTAGTTTAAAACCAACTACAGTAGAAGTATTTACAGTAGGAAACTCAGTAAAGGATACAAATCAGTTTTTTTATTTGCCTTATCCTTGTTTGTTCATTGAAAACTTTTTAACAGTGGATAACTGAATATATTGGATGATTTTTTCCCTCTTCATTCCAATCTTCCTGAACCTATACCCTTTTCCCAGAGACTTTGAAGTTTTCTGCAGGGAGGTAATTCTTTGACACACAGGGCTTGCTTGGGTGAGTTGCTTTGACTAATGAGTATGGGATGTCAGAAGATGTGGTAAGAGCAAATGTGTGCTTGACTAACAAGGCTTCCTCTTACCATGAGCATGATATTTTCTGGGCATCCAGATATTTCCAGAAGAATGAGAGGTGCATAAAGAAGAGGTGAACCAAAAGCAGAGGGTCAAGCCCAGGGAAACTCATCCAAGCTCAGCAGAGCCCAGGAACACATGTGTGGGCCAGAAATAAAGGTTTATGTTTGTGTAAGATTTACGTTTTATAGTAATGCAGGTAGCAAAAGTTAATGAGTTGTTGGATGGTCCTAATGCTGCTATAACAAATTACCACAAACTTACTGGCTTAAACAGTAAGAACTTTTAAAACTTTTTGTTCCAAAGATAGCAAGTTCCAGATGAATCTTATATGGCCAAAATCAAAAGGTTGGCAGGGTTCCTTTTATTCTTTATTATTATTATTATTATTATTATTATTATTATTTTATTACTTTAAAAATACCAATCCAAATTCCCACTCCCTCCCCTCCACCCACTCCCTCCACACAGCTTCCCCCCTCCCCCTCCAATCCTAAGAGAGGACAAGGCACCCTGCCCTGTGGCAAGTCCAAGGCCCTCCCTACTACATCTACGTTGAGCAAGGTATACATCCAAAGAGAATAGGATCCCAAAAAGCCAGTACATGCCGTAGAGACAAATCCCAGTGCCACTGTTAGTGACCCCTCAGTCTGCCCTAACTTTCAACCACATTCAGAGGGACTTGTTTGATCCCATGCTCATTCATTCCCAGTCCAGTTGGAGTTTGTGAGGTCCCATTAGCTCAGGCAAACTGTCTCAGTGGGTGAACCCTTCATGGTCTTGATCTCCTTGCTCATATTCTCACTCCTTCCACTCCTCAACTGGACTTCTGGAGCTCAGTCCAGTGCTCCGATGTGGTTCTCTTCCTCTGTTTCCATCTGTTGTCGGACGAAGGTTCTATGGTGATATTTAAGATAATCATCAGTTCTGGAAACAACCTAGATGACCCTTAACTGAAGAATGGATAAAGAAAGTGTGGCACATTTACACATTAGAGTACTACTCAGCAGTAAAAAAACAATGACATCTTGAATTGTGCATGCAAATGGATGGAATTAGAAAACACTATCTTGAGTGAGGTAACCCAGACCCAAAAAAATGAATATGGTGTATACTCACTCATAAGTGGATACTAGCCATAAACAAAGGACATTTAGCCTATAGTTCATGATCCTAGAGAAGCTAAGTGATAAGGTGAAGAAAAACATACATAGATCCACCTGGGAATCGGAAACAGACAAGATCTCCTGACAAAATTGGAAGCTTGGGGGCAGGGGTAGAAGGAAGGGGAGAAGGGGAGGGTTGTGGAGAACTTGAGGGAATGGGATAGTTGAGATGGAGGAAGGACAGATATGAGAGTAAGGAAAGAGATATTTTGATTACAGGAGCCATTATGGGGTTAGCAAGAAACCTGGCTCTAGAAAAATGCCCAGGAATCCACAAGGATGACCCCACATAAGACCCTAAACAATAGAGGAGAGGGGGCCTGAACTGGTTCTTTTTATTCTTGAGGCTCCAGGGAAGAATCTTTGCTGTGACTCTTCCTCGAGGCGCCTGTAGTTTCTTGATTTGTGGCTGCTTCACTGCAATCTCTCCATGACATCACATTGCCTTTTGTTTCTGACCTCTGGTCTTCCTATTCTAAGAACCTTTGCAATTACATTGGACCCTGTTTTAAATTTTTCATCTTAAGCGTCTTAGCTGTATCTTCAAAGTCTCTTTTACTATGAAAGTAGCATAACCACAGATTTTGTGGGTTCAGACATAGGCACTGTTGGGTAGCATTATTTAACCTGCCACATTAATATCACTGGAGAACAAAGCGTACATGCCAGAAGGTAAGTTGATAGGTGCTTTGAATTTCTACTTTGTGGAATATGTGATGGTTTTCACTAGGAGATGGATATATTTGTTTAAAAAGTATTTTGGTGGCCTTGGGCAGAATGAATTGGATTCAGGAGAAACTAGAAACTGGAAGCCAGAAAGAACATTAAACTGATAGGAATTTAATGAGGGCCTGAACGAACAGCAGTGGGGAGAGAAGTCAGCAACAGCTCTTTTAGAAACTAATATATCGAGAATTTTAGGCTGAAGTGAATGTCAGTTGGCCATCATTTAAATAAGCAAGTTAGAAGCTGGTCATGGTGGTTCACATCTACAACGCAGCACTCAGGAGGCTGAAGCAGGAGGGTTGTTGCAAGTTTGAGGCCAGCCTGAGCTACACAGAAAGCTCAAGGGCAATTTAGGCTGCAGGGTGAGTTCCTGCCCCTTCAAAAAAAAGAATGAAGGAAATCAAAAGTGGGGCAAAAATGGGGTGATGTTGGGAGGGATATGAAGACTAAAATACATGAACATTTTTAACATTAAGCTTAGGATGTCGGTAGGATATATACACTGCCTTCAGGCTATTACAGTCTATTTTTGGTTACTAACGTGAACACCTTCAGCATTTAACAGAGTATGGAGGTTGTTAGTAAATGTTTCATAGGGGGTGGGAATGAGGTGAAAGGTGAATGACTGCCTTCTTTCTTCCTCCCCACACTGTGGGCAAATCAACCCAGATAGGTGGTTTACAGCAGAAAGAGAGTGCTCTGAGGGCAGGTTCCTAAGATGCTCTGATCTCAGTCTGGGAAAGTTCTCTCTCTCTCTTTTCCAATTCAAGACTCCTTAAAGGTAGGTGTATGCCAATCAGCAGCGCAAATGAATGACCCAAGGATCTTTTGTACTTTATTCATATTTCATTCTCTATCTATCTATCTATCTATCTATCTATCTATCTATCTATCTATCTATCTATCTATCTATCTATCTATCTATATTCCTTTGTCTGAGCCACAAAATGTATCATGAATAATAAAAATCCAGAGATAGATACTGGGGTTCAAACTGAAGATCAGAAAAGCAAAGCAGCCAGGCCACTAGAGAGCTCTTACCTCTACCAAATCTTCAGCCTGAAAAGAGAGCGAGTTCCTGTCTCACCCTGCCTTATATTCCTCTCTAGCGCTGGGATTAAGGGCGTGTACCACCAAGGCCTGGCCTCTTTGGCTAATTAGTGTGGCTGCTGGGATTAAAGGTGTGTGCCTGTATGGCTGCTTAGTGTGACTAGTTTGCACTCTGATCTTCAGACAAGCTCTTTATTTATTAAAAATATAAAATATCACTGTAACAAAACCTTCCTAAATGCCTTTCAGACAACTGGCAGTTACCACTCATTAGCACATCACTGCACTTAAAAAATATAAGTCTGATGTTATTACTGAAAAGCAAGGGACTGCAAGGGCATCTCATCCAGGCTGTCACATCCACTATTTCAGCTTTCGCTGGGACTTTAACTCTTATGTTTCTTCTAGTTTGTCTGTCTTCAATGACTCACCAGACCCACTGCCCACCCAGATACTGTGTATCATTTCATTTTATTTCTTACTTTCATTTCACTACTTCTTCAAAAGTTAGAGGCTGCAATGGATCCCTATTGTGACCAGCAAACAGTGTTGTTAACAGTGAAGATAATAAATATTGCAGATAAATGTCAGTGTGAGGATTGAAAAGGAGCCAAAAGACTCGTTTAGTAGCAGGGGAAAGCCAGCCATTCATTAATGACCTTTAAGAATATAGCTTCAATGGATGCCAGGGTTAAAACTGACTGTAAAGAAGTCAGAAAGGGGAAATGTTACTCTTCTGAGATGTTTCATGCTTAAAAGCAAATGAAACAGTATGGTAGTTTATGTTTGTATTAAGATAAAATGGTTTAAGGAAGATTTCTTTAAGATAGATGAGATAATGTCTTATGATTATTAGCCAGTTAGCATACAAGTAACTGAAAATTTTAACATATTTAATAGTCAAAAAATGGGGGACTAATTGAGAGTAAGACCTTTCAACAAGAAATGATCTGTGTCACTAAAAAAAAATCTTCATTTTATTTCTTCTAAAATAGAACTATCAGAAAAGTTTAAAATAATATGTTGGTATGTATATCCTATATAATTGAAACATTGAGTTAAAATATTTCCATACATTCATTGTTACAGAACATCATGTCTATTGTTCAGCAATGAGGAACTGAGAAAGTACAGATTTCTACCTGAGCATGCATGCTGGCTGAAATTCCATTTTAGAAGCTTTAAATGAAATGCAGGGCAAATTAATCTTGCCATTTCTTCGGTTGGATTTATACCTGAAAATAGCAAATAAACACCCTGTTCATTATTTTCTACTGCTTCAGGGAAAGTTAATCTCTCTGACTTAAATTTGAGTGAAGGTTAAATGAGACTGTAACCTAAGATTGAATTAGTGAAGTTTTCATCAAATTAGCTCTGTTTTGCCATGGAAAATCTCAGTACAATATAATTTCAAAAAGAAGTTACAGTTGCCTTCGTGCTAAAAAGACATGACCATTGATTGAATATTGATGTTAGGAAAAATTTAACATTGGTATGAAAAGAGGAGAATGTTTTTCTTCCAGAGAGAGTTAATTAAATAAACGATTATTTCCTCTGACTCCATGAGTCTCATTAGAAATTTCATGAGGCTGGATGTTAAAACCCTTTAAATGTACTTTTTAATTTTTTGAGATTATAATATAATTACATCATTTCCCCCTTTCTTTTCATCCCTTCAAATGCTCCCATGTACTCCATTCTCTTACTCTTTTTCAAATTCATGGTCTCTTTTTTTCTTTATTGTTATATACGTATATGTGGAAAAACACTTGTTTAAGATTATGAAATGCAGTGGATAGATAAGAACCTGGTAATTAGGATGCTGAATTTTATTTCTGACTTTATTACATAATTTTGGCAAACTTATTTTTTCTCTCTTTTACAAACACATTCAATCACAATTTCATACACACACACACACACACACACACACACACACACACACACACACACACATATGTCAGCCTCAGTTCCAGCTACCATGTTTGCCTCCTTCTGCCATGCTGTCTCTGTCTTAATGGACCCTAACACTGTGGGACCGTGAACCTCAAATAAATAATTTCTTTCATAGGTTGCCTTGGGCATGGTATTTTAACACAGCAATAGAAAATTAACTAGTACAACATCCAAGAGATCCTTTATCATGGTCAAATTGGCATCATTACAGATGCAGGAATTGTTCAATACATACATACAAATCAATAAATATAATTAATCACATTAATTGATTCAAAACCAAAACCATATGATCATTGTCAAAAATGCAGAGAAAGCCTTTGAAAAAAACAATAAATCCCTTCGTGAAAAATACTCTGGAAAGACCATGGATAGAGGGAGAATATAGTAACCTAATTAAACCTGTATATGACAAATATATAGTCAATGCTGTGTTAAACAAAGAAAAGCTCAAAGTATTTCCTTTAATGTCAGGAACAAGAGAAGGGTGTCCACTCTTTCCACTCCTATTCAGTACAGTGTTTGAAGTCTTAGCTAAAGCAGTAAGACAAGAGAAAGATATGAAAGGGATACAAATAGAAAAGAAGTTGAAGTAGCCTTATCTGCAGATTATATGATTCAATATCCTAGAGACCCCCAAAGCTTGAAAACTCTTTTATCTATCTATCTGTCTGTCTGTCTGTCTGTCTGTCTGTCTGTCTGTCTATTTTACATACCAATCCCAGTTCCCCCTCCCTCCTCTCCTCCTTCTCCCTCCTCTCCTCCTTCTTCTCCCCCATCCCCTCCAAACCCCCATCTGCTCCTCAGAGACCCTCCCCTGGGAAGTCAACTAAGTCTGTCCCATCATCTCCTTGAGGCAGGACCAAGGCTTCCCTCCCCCATGCCTAGACTGAGCAAGGTATCTCTCCATGGAGAATAGGCTCCACAAAATCAGGTCATGCATTAGGGTTACATCCCACTGCTGGCAACTCCACTTACTGCCCAAGCTACAACATTGTCATGTGCATTTAGGGGGCCTACTTCAGTCTTATGCAGGTTCCCCAGTTGTCAGTCTGGAGTCAGTGAGCTTCGACTAGCTCAGGTCAGCTGATTCTGTGGGTTTCCCCATCAGGGTCTTGACCCCTTTATTCATATTATCATCGCTTCCTCTCTTCAATTGTACTCTGGGAGCTTGGCCCAGTGGTTAGTTTTGGATCTTTGCATCTACTTCCATCTGTTTCTGGATGAGGGATCTAGCTTCCTTGGGGTTGTGGACCATAGGCTGGTTATCCTTTGCTTTATGTTTGATATCCACTTATAATTGATAAACACAGAGCAACCTCCACAGGAGCAGCCCCAAGCCAGTGACCTCCATGGGACCAGGTCTAGGACAGTGACCTCTGCAGGAGCGAGTCTGAGCCAGGCACATCAGCAGGAGAAGGTCCTAATCAGCAACCTCTGCCAGAACAGGCCCATGTCAGCAACCTCCACAGGAACAGGTACAAGTGAGGGAGCGACCTCTGAGGGAACAGGCCTGAGCCAGCAACCTCCACTGGACTGGACCCAAGCCAGCAATCTCCGTGGTACAGACCCAAGCCAGCAACCTCCACAGGACCAGGCCCAGGTCAGTGACCTCCACTGGAGCAGGCCTGAGCCAACAACCTCTGTGGGACCAGGTCCAAGCCAGCGACATCCTCAGGAGCAGGCCTGAGCCAGTGACCACTACTGGAGCAAGCCCGAGCCAGGTACCTATGCAGGACCAGACGTGAATGAGCAACAACTGCAAGAGCAGAACCAAGCCAGTGACCTCCGCAGGAGCAGGTCCAAAAATTGACCTCCATGGGAGCAGGCCCAAATGACCTCCGGGATTGCAGATCAACCTCGGGACATGCTGAGTGACCTCCAGGGTGACTGAAACCGTGGTCCTGACTGCACCACAGGAGCAACCATCTGAGCCTTGGATCCACTGGCACCTGGAAGACTGATCACCAGAGACACAGCCCCAGCTACACCAATCAGAGGAAAAGATGGGCAAACAAGGTAAAAACACACCCAAGAGCTCATGAGCAACACGACACCAACAAAATCTAGTGGCTCTACAACAGCAAGATGTGAACACCCCAAAACACATGAAGCAGAAGAAAATTACATAAAAATAACCTTAGGAGAATAACTGAGGCCCTTAAAGAGGAAATGAAAAATTCCCTCAAAGAAATGGAGGAAAAGACAGATAAAAAATGGAAGAAATTGCCAAATCCTTTAAAGAAAACCAAGAAAAAACAATCAAACAGGTGAAAGAAACAATTCAAGACTTGAAAATCAAAATAGAGACAATGAAGAAAACATAAACCAAGGGAATTCTGGGAATGGAAATTATGGGAAAATGATCAGGAACCACAAATACAAGCATAAACAGCAGATACAAGAGATGAAAGAGAGAATCTCAAGCATTGAAGATACGATAGAGGAAATAGATTCATTGGTCAAAAAATGTTAAATCCAAAAAATTCTTAACATAAAATATCCAGGAAATATGGAACAACATGAATAGGCCAAACCTAGGATAATAGAGATAGAAAAAGGAAAAGTCCAACTCAAAAGCACAGAAAATATATTCAACAAAATCATAGAAGAAAACTTTCCCAACCTAAAGAAAGATATGTCTATGAAGATACAAGAAGCTTACAGAACACCTAATAGACTGGATCAAAAAAATTCCCCTTGCCACATAATAATCAAAACACTAAACTTGCAGAATAAAGAAAGAATATTAAGAGCTGCAAAGGAAAAAGGCCAAGTACCACATAAAGGCAGACCTATCAGAATTACACCTGACTTCTCAATGGAAACAATGAAAGCCAGAAGGTCCTGGTAAAGTGTTATGCAGACATTAAGAGACCAAGGATGTCAGCCCAAACTACTATACCCAGCAAAACTCTCAAGCACTATAGATGGACAAAACAACTTATTCCATGACAGAACCAGATTTAACCAATACCTAGCCACAAATCCAGCCCTACACAAAGTACTAGAAGGAAAACTCCAACCCAGGGAAGTTAGCTACATCCACAAAAACACAGACAATAGATGATTTCACAACAAATCCCAAAGAAGGGAAAAACACACACAATAACATCACCAACAATGAAAACTAAAATAACAAGAATTAGAAATCACTGGTCATTAATATCCCTTAATATAAACGGACTCATCTCACCTATAAAAAGACATAGGCTAACAGAATGGATAAGAAAACAGAATCCATCCTTCTGCTGCAAACAAGAAACACACCCCAGCCTCAAAGACAGACATCACCTCAGAGTAAAGGGTTGGGAAAAATTTTTTCCAATCAAATGGACCTAAGGAACAAGTTGGTGTAGCAACCCTAATATCTAAAAAAATAGACTTCAAACTAAAACCAATCAAAAGAGACAAAGAAGGACATTTCATATTAGTCACAGGAAAAAAATCCATCAAGAGGAAATCTCAATACTGAACATCTATGCCCCAAATACAAGGGAACCCTCATATGTAAAAGAAACACTTCTAAAGCTTACATTACACATTAAACCCCATACACTAATAGTGGGAGATTTCAACACCCCACTGTCACCACTGGACAGGTCTTTCTTCCAGAAAGAAACTTAACAGAGAAATAAGGGAACTAACAGATGGACTTAACAGACATCTATAGAACATTTCTTCCAAACATAAAAGAATATACCTTCTTCTCGAACATCATGGAACCTTCTCAAAAATTGGTCACATACTAGGTAACAAACAAACCTGAATAGATACAAAAACTTGGAATAACTCCATGTATCTTATCAGATCACCATGGCTTAAAGTTAGAATTCAACAGCAATACTAATTTCTGAAAGTCCACAAACACATGGAAATAAAACACTGCTCAGATGAATCATCAATGTGTCAAGGAAGAAATAAAGGAAGAAATTAAAGACTTCTTACATTCAATGAAAATGACCACACAACACACCCAGATGTATGAGACACAATGAAAGTAGTGTTAAGAGGAAAGTTAATAGCACTAAATGTCTACATAAAGAAGCTGGAAAAATTCCATACTAGTGAGTTAACAGAAAGCCTGAAAACTCTAGAACAAAAAGAAGCAAACTCACCCAGGAGGACTACATGGCAGGAAATAATCAAATTGAGAGCTGAAATCAACAAAACGAACAAAATAGAAACAATATAAAGAATCAATGAGACAAAGATTTGGTTCTTTGAAAACAACAACAAAATAGTCAAAGCTTTATCCAAACTAACGAAAAAGAAGAGAGAATATCCAAATTAACAAAATCAGAAATGAAAAGGGGTCATAACAACAGAAATGGAGGAAATCCACAGAATCATCAGGTCATGCTTCAAGAATCTGTACTCCACAAAATCGGAAAACTTAAAGGAAATGGAAAATTTTCTGGATAAATATCACTTACCAAAATAAAATCAAGACCAGATAAGCAAACTAAATAAATCCATAACTGTTAAAGAAATAGAAACAGTCATAAAAAGTCACCTAGCCAAAACAATGCCAGGACCAGATGGTTTCAGTGCAGAATTCTACAACATTTTCAAATAAGAACTATTACCAATACTCCTAAAATTTTTCCACACAATAGAAATAGAAGGAACATTGCCAAATTCTTTTTATGAGGCTACAATTACCCTGATACCCAAACCACCCAAAGACATTACTAAGAAAGAGAATTACAGACCAATCTCCCTCATGAACATTCATGCAAAAATACTCAATAAAATACTGGCAAACTGAATCCAAGAACACATCAGAAAAATCATCCACCATGACCAAGTAGGCTTCATCCCAGATATGCATGATGGTTCAACATATGAAAATCTGTGAATGTAATCCACAATATAAACAAACAAACAAAAGCACATGATCATCTCATTAGGTGCTGAAAAAGCCTTTGACAAAATACAACATCCCTTCATGATTAAGGTCTTGGAGAGAACAGGGATACAAGAAACATATCTAAATATAATAAAGGCAATATACAGCAAGTCAAGAGCCAACATTAAACTAAATTGAGAGAAACTCAAAATGATACCACTAAAATCAGTAGCAAGACAAGGTTGTCTACTCTCACCGTATCTATTCAGTATAGTACTTGAGGTTGTATTTAGAGCAATAAGACAACAAAAAGAGATCAAGGGGATACAAATCAGAAAAGAAGTCAAACTTTCACTATTTGCTGATGATATGATAGTTTATATAAGTGATCCCCAAAATTCTTCCAAGGCACTTCTACAACTCATAAACACCTTCAGTAATGTAGTAGGATATAAGATTAACCAAAAACAATCAGTAGCCCTCCTTTATAC